>CAUYQU010059635.1:0-74644 GCA_963574635.1 Cheracebus regulus
TATTCAGGAGACTCATGTCACGTGCAAAGACAGAAATAGACTCAAAATAAAGGGATGGAGGAATATTTACCAAGCAAATGGAAAGCAAAAAAAAGCAGGAGTTGCAATCCTAGTCTCTGAATAAACAGATTTTAAACCAACAAAGATCAAAAAAGACAAAGAAGGGCATTGCATCATGGTAAAAGGATCAATGCAACAAGAGCTAACTATTCTAAGTATATATTCACCCAATACAGGAGCACCCAGATTCATACAAGTTCTTAGAGACCTACAAAAAGACTTAGACTCCCACACAATAATAGTGGGAGACATTAACATCCCACTGTCAATACCGGACAGATAAACAAGACAAAAAATTAATAAGGATATTCAGGACTTGAACTCAGCTATGGACCAAGTAGATATAATAGACATCTACAGAACTCTCCACCCCAAATCAACAGAATATACATTCTTCTCAGCACCACATCCCACTTATTCTAAAATGGACCACACAATTGGAAGTAAAACACTCCTCAGCAAATGCCAAGGAACAGAAATCATACCAAACAGTCTCAGACCACCGTGCAATCAAATTAGAACTCAGGATTAAGAAACTCACTCAAAACTGCACAACTAAATGGAAACTAAACAACCCACTCCTGAATAACTACTGAGGCAGAAATCAGTAAGTTCTTGAAAACCAGTGAGAACAAAACACAACATACCAGAATCTCTAGTGCACAGCTAAAGCAGTGCTTAGAGGGAAAGCTATAGCACTAAATGCCCACAAATGAAAGAAGGAAAAATCTAAAGTAAACACCTTAACATCACAATTAAAAGAACTAGAGAAGCAAGAACAAACACATTCAAAAAGCTAGCAGAAGACAAGAAATAATTAAGATAAGAGCAGAACTGAAGGAGGTAGAAATGAAAAAACCTTCAAAAAATCAATGAACCCAGGAGCTGTTTTTTTAAAGATTAACTAAATAGATAGACCACTAGCAGGACTAATAAAGAAGAAAAGAGAGAAGAATCAGACACAATAAACAATAATGAAGGGGATATCACCACTGATCCCACAGAAATACAAACTACCATCAGAGAATACTATAAACACCTCTATGCAAATAAACTAAAATATCTAGAAGAAATGAATACATTCCTGGATATATCCACCGTCCCAAGACTAAACCAGGAAGAAGTTGAATTCCTGAATAGACCAATATCAAGTCCTGAAATTGAGGCAGTAATTAATAGCCTACCAACCAAAAATAAGCCCAGGACCAGACAAATTCACAGCCATATTCCACCAGAGGTACAAAGAGGAGCTGGTACCATTCCTTCTGAAACTATCCCAAAGAACGGAAAAAAAGGGACTCCTCCTTAACTCATTTTATGAGGCCAGCATCATCCTGATACCAAAACCTGGCAGAGACACAACAACAACAACAAAACAGAATTTCAGGCCAACATCCCTGATGAACATCGATGCAAAAATCCTCAATAAAATAATGGCAAACTGAATCTAGCAGCACATTAAAAAGTTAACCACCACGATCAAGTTGGCTTCATCCCTGGGATGCAAGGCTGGTTCAGCATATGTAAATCAACCAATGTAATCCATCACATAAACAGAACCAATGACAAAACCAAACAATTATCTCAATAGATGCAGAAAAGGCCTTTGATAAAATTCAACACCCCTCATGCTAAAAACACTCAATAAACTAGGTTTTGATGAAACATATCTCAAAATAGTAAGAGCTATTTAGTAAGACAAACCCACAGCCAATATCATTATGAATGGGCAAAATCTGGAAGCATTCCCTTTGAAAACTGGCATAAGATCAGGCTGCTCTCTCTCATCACTCCAATTCAACATAGTATTGGAAGTTCTGGCCAGGGCAATCAGGTAAGAGAAAGAAAAAAAGCGAATTCAAATAGGAAGAGAGGAAGTCAAAGCATCTGTTTGCAGATGATATGATTCTGTATTTAAAAAACCCCATCATCTCAGCCCCAAGTCTCCTTAAGCAATTGCAGCAAAGTCTCAGGATAGAAAATCAATGTGCAAAAATTACAAGCATTCCTATACACCAATAATAGACAAACATGGAGCCAAATCATGAGCGAACTCCCATCATAATTGCTACATAGAGAATAAAACACCTAAGAATACAACTTACCAGGGACGTAAAGAACCTCTTCAAGGAGAACTACAAATCACTGCTCAATGAAATGAGAGGACACACACAATTGGAAAAACATTCCATGCTCATGGATAAAAAGAATCAGAATCAAAATGGCCATACTGCCCAAAGCAATTTATAGATTCAATGCTATCCCATCAAGCTACCACTGACTTTCTTCATAAAACTAGAAAAAACTGCTTTAAATTTCATATGGAATCAAAAAGGAGTTCACATAGCCAAGACAATCCTAAGCAAAAAGAACAAAGCTGGAGGCATCACGCTACCTGACTTCAAACTATACTATAAGGCTACAGTAACAAAAACACCACGGTACTGGTACCAAAACAGAGATATAGACCAATGGAACAGAACAGGGGCCTCAGAAATAATACCACACATCAACAACCATCTGATCTTTGACAAACCTGACAAAAACAAGCAATGGAGAAAGGATTCCCTATTTAATCATGGTGTTGGGGAAAGTGCCTAGCCATATGCAAAAAACTTAAACTGGACCCCTTCTTTACACCTTAAACAAAAATTAACTCAAGATGGATTAAAGATTTAAAAGTAAGACCTAAAACCATAAAAACCCTAAAAGGAAACCTACACAATACCATTCAGGACATAGGCATGGGCAAAGACTTCATGACTAAAACGCCAAGCAATGGCAACAAAAGCCAAGATTGACAAATGAGATCTAATTAAACTAAAGAGTTTCTGCACAGCAAAAGAAACTATCATCAGAGTGAACCGGCAACCTATAGAATGGGAGAAAATTTTTGCAATCTATCCATCTAACAAAGGGCTAATATCCAGAATCTATAAGGAACTTAAACAAATTTACAAGAAAAAAACAAACCACCCCATCAAAAAGTGGGCAAAGGATATGAACAGACACTTTTCAAAAGACTTTTGTGTACCCAACAAACATATGTTCATCACCGGTCATTAAAGAAATGCAAATCAAAATTACAATGAATTACCATCTCATGCTAGTTAGAATGGAGATCATTAAAAAGTCAGGAAACAAAAGATGCTGGTGAGGATATAGAGAAATAGGAATGCTTTCACACTGTTGGTGGGAGTGTGAATTAGTTCAACCATTGTAAAAGACACTGTGGCGATTTCTCAAGGATCTAGAAATAGAAACATAATTTGGCCCAACAATCTCATTACTGGGTATATACCCAAGGGATTATTATTCATTCTACTATAAAGACACATGCACATGTATGTTTATTGCAGCACTATTCACAATAGCAAAGACTTAGAACCAATCCAAATGCCCATCAATGATAGACTGGATAAAGAGAATGTGGCATAAATACACTATGGTATATTATGCAGCCATAAAAAAGAATGAGTGCATGTCCTTTGCAGGGAAATGGATGAAGCTGGAAACCATCATTCTCAGCAAACTAACACAGGAACAGAAAAACAAACACCGTATGTTCTCATTTATAAGTGGGAGTTGAACAATGAGAACATATGGGCACAGGGAGGGGAACATCACATACTGGGGCCTGTCGTGGGTGGCGGGCAAGGCGAGGGATAGTACTGGGAGAAATATCTAATGTAGATGACGGGTTGATGGGTGCAGCAAACCACCATGGCACATGTATACCTATGTAAGAAACCTGCACACTCTGCACATGTATCCCAGAATTTAAAGAATAAAAAAATGCATCCACATAAACATGTATGTATATGCTACATCTTCAGTCAACACTAAGAACAGATGGTACAAATAGCACCTATTAACTAGGTTTCCAAAAACTTTTGTGAGACTTTTCCTGACTGTAAAATACCTTTTTAATGTAAAAAAAATAAATGCAGAAAAGTATTAGGGGTACTAAAAATCACTTGCCTTCATTCTACACAAAGGTTCATGGCCCCATATAGGGCCAGGCACAGAGTCACTCTCTGGAGGCATAAATGTGGAAATGTTCTCTCTCTCCATTTTGCTAAAGGGCAGGAAATCATCCTAACCCAAATATCACCTTAGGCTTGAAACCTCTATCCATTGGTCTAAACAGCAAACTTTCCTAAAAGGGAATGAGTATACTTCTTACTATCTAGAGAAAATAAGCTTATGTTTGTATTTGTTTGCATGTGTTTGAGTGGTGTGTGTATGTGTGTTCCAGAGTAAGATAAAACACTGTTTCTTTTCTTGTTGCCAATGAGCATCATCTTCATAAAATATTAATGACGTAGCCAAGCCAAGTGGCCAGGTTTTTGACAACAATCAAGAAACAGTAAATGCAGGAGCCACAGGTTTAGGAAAAATGAATGGGAAGAAAAGTTAGAGTTGGAAAATATAATTTATTAACTCGGGTTTTCTTTTTTGCAACTTGGAAAATATTATTATTATTATTATTATTACTATTATTACTATTCAGTTTTAGTGAGGGAGGACCAGTGAGTGCAGCTTTTGGGAGGCACTGAAAGGATGGTTAATTTTATGTGTCCACTTAGCTAGGCCACAGTACCCAAATATTTTGTCAAGCATCACTGTAGATGTCTCTGTGACCTTTTAAGGTGAGATTAACATTAAATCAGTAGACTTTGAGTAAAGGAGACTACCTGCATAATGGTCTCATCTAATCAGTTGAAGGCCTTAGTAAAAAGAGACTAACCTCTTCCTCAGAAGAAGAAATTCTGCCAGCAGACTGCTTTTGCTCCTCTCTTTGGGTCTCCAGCCTGCTGGTCTACCTGGCAGACTCTGACTTTCCAAGCCGCCACAATCATGTGAGCCAATTCCCTAAAATAAACCTCTCCATATATACACCGTATACATCCTGTTGATTTTGTTTCTCGGGAGAACCGTGACTAATACAACTGGGTTTAACGTTTTATCTGGAGCTCTGAAAGAAGCTGAGGCCTTCACCAAGGTATTGTGAAAAGGAGCAAAGGGTGTTATAGGAATAGCTGAGCACCTGCAAGGTGTTCAACCCATGTTAAAGGGTCTGTGCTAGGCAAAGGACAAGGTGCTATTTTGAAGGCTATGTGCTTCCCAGGTGGAGCATTATGAAGGGCTCCTCTGGGGGCAGGGTCCCCTCTGCAACTGAGTGTCCTAACTTCTGTTTATGCAGGGGACCCCAACAGGAAGCAGCCTGAGAGATCCCCCAGTTAGCCACCTTGAGGGAAAAGACTGAGGCTGGGGCTGCATGCCCTGCTCTCACGGAGCATAATAAAACATCCTTAAGCGGCCCACGTGAAGAATGTGATGCTCTGATGAACGTGCATTCCTAGAGAGTTCACTGCTTACCAGAAACAAGATCTTGCCTCAGCCTTTACAGTGGAAAATCGTTATCAACTGTAATCCTATCATTTTTCTATTAAAATTGACCTCCCAAAGAATAAACACTGCAATTAATCTTTATGAATGGAATATCTGGAAAGGTGAATAGATGATCAATATGTACCTCAGTTCTTACCCAGGCCTGCTCTCATGGGCCTAGGCTCTGACGTCACCTACATCTGCTATTACATATTTACCATGAGGCACTCTGCCATTCCCAGGGTTAATCACAGGCTTAGTTACACACAAATATTTCTGTTCAAGGGAACATGAGGGAATTAAGTTTTCCAGTCTTCTAATATGTGAAGGAGGCTATTGATGGAGAGTGGGAAGTAAAAGGGTTCCACAGGGTAGGACTCTGAGTGCACAGCTACAGCCTCATCTCCCATGTACCCCCATCACTATAAACTTTCTCATTCCTACATACATAACTTGGCTCATGCTGTTCCCTCTGACTAGAAGAGGCTTTATCTTTGTTTTTCCACCTTAGAGGTGAACTCATGCTTCAAGACCTAACTCAGATGATTTTCTGTCTTCCAATCCCTCTTTAACATCTCCAGTCTCTATGAAAGAGTGAAGAGAAAAATGAGGGAGCTTAATGGAGATCAAGATTATCTAAAAATGTAATTAATGCATTTATATGGTGGCATCTTTTTATGTACTGGATCTGTGTTCCCTGTCTTTATGTTGTGGCTATGTGTATTTGTTAAAAATGACATGTTATTTGTAGTGATTTCCAAACATCAGACTTTCAAACACCCCCTGCAATTGTGTGTCATAACTGTCGGCCACCTGTAATATTATTTACTTATTTAAATATATACGTTTTTCTTGACTTGATGTTTTTAAAGACTGAGATACAGATGTTTTAAAACTAAACTTTAAAATATCTATTTTAAATATACCATAATTTGCCTTAAATAGAAGTTTTGCTTAAAAGCAAATTCCATAAAAATAAAACAGTATTATTAAATTCTAGCTAGAAACTTCTGCCTGCAAAGACTTCGGACTTGAGATTCACTTTTTTTGTTGTCAAAAAGAGAGGTTATTTGTAACACAAAGGATAAATGCTTGAGGGGATGAATATCCAATTCTCCACGATGTTGATTATTACACTTTTCGTGCCGGTATCAAAATATCTCATGTGTCCCATAAATATATATACCTACTACATACTCACAAAAATTAAAAATAAAATAAAAAGAGATTAATGAGTTCTAGAGAAGGACTGAAGACAGCCTAGTACCAGATTGGGACCTTCTCCTTTGGAAATTCAGGATAGAAAGAGAATTGTAAATGGAACAACCTCTGTACTTCAGTGATTCTTTAACGCTACGTCTTGGATCAGGGTGTTATAACCCACATTTTACAAACTAATATGATAGAAATACTGCAGAACAGACAGGGAGACTGGGTTTGAATTCTCTGTTGTGAGCACCTAAATTTGTCTTGCTTGACAAGTCATTTTCCTATCCTTCAACAGCCCCTCTTCCTGGTCTTATTTTTCTTACTTATAAAATGAGGAGGTGGGTTATTTTACTCTCAAAGAGTTGATGCTATTTTTATATTTTTCCATCATCATTTATCATCATTTGTTTTCCAAATTTTTATTCATTCAACAAAATGTTTTGAGCTCATGCACCCGGAGTTAGGAGCTGGGAATATGGCCACGAGGAAGCCATCCGTGCCCTGATGAAGTTTATGATCTTTTTTTCCCCCTTAGCAATCTTCCCCTTTTTAAACTGCAGTGAGTTGAACAGCTATATTACTTATTTCAAAAGACGTAATAAAACTAAAGATAATGCAGCTTAAAATATATTTAAATCCAGAGCTTTCAAAAAATCCCCCACTCCTGCCAGAACGCATAGCCAAGGTGAAGAGTGCAGTGGCAGTTTCTAAGAAGCCCACTAGAGGGCGCGCACATTTTTTTATTCCCCAAGAAAGCGTTCACGTGGGTCCTGCCTCTGAAGTTTGGCGTTGGCGTTTCTTTTCCCCACCTTCTATGCAACGTGGGGCAAGTGTGGCGACCCTTTAAGTTCTCTCACTTCACCAACCCATCCTTACCCCATGCCGTGACTTCTCCTCTGCCAAAAGGAAGAATTATTTTGCTCACACAACCACAACAGTTTCATTTCTGTTTCCAGCATTTGTCCTTCTGACATTTTAGAAGGAATACGATCCAAGTTTGATGTTGAAAAGAAAGCATTGATTTCTTTAGTGAGAGGATTTCTCCTCCCTATGTCTGCTTTCCCTCGTTGCGGGGGAAACACTTCTTTAAGGAGTTAGAGCAGCTCCTTTGAGCAAATCTTCCTGGGGAATCACAGCAATCTTTCGGAGCAGATGTTTTGGAGCTGACATTAGGCCCCTTGCTCAGCCGCATGTTGAGTTTTTGAGGTCCTGTTTTTTTTTTCTCTGAGTTTTATATTCTGAAGTGACAAGTTCTTGACCCCAAACATTAGTTTCAGCAACCCATGACTAACCCTCCTCACAAACCATGATCCAAGAGAAACACCCAACAGTTTCCCCAAAGTTCTTTGCCTGGTGGTTGCCCTGGCATCTTAAGCCTCACCCTTTATTTGATTACAAAATTCCCTTACCTCCAAATGTCCATTCTGAGCTTTCCTTGAGAGTCAGAAAAGACAATAATGAAACAGATTGTAAATATGCCCTATTGTACATGAATATGAAATTATCTTTTGAATAAGTGCCTCTCTAGTTAACACAGGAAAGACTGGGAACATGGATTGAGAAGAAAAAAAAGGCCAGGGAGAAGACAGGGCCTCCTTGCCCACACCATCCATGCTTTCTGTGAATCTGAGCCATCTTGCCCTTTAAAGAAATGAATTTTTTTCTGTGTGTGTGTGTGAAAGGTGTCAGAAGGCTTCTGAGGCTGTAGTTTTATGCAAATATGCTACTCAAGAAGAAGGCTTTAGGGGAGAGTTATTTATATCCCACAGGTGTTACACATGCAAAAGGTGAAACTGAATCTCTGAATTTCCAGGAGTGGATGATCTTATGATAAGCACATCCTTGCAGTTAGCTATTTTGGTGGCCTTATCTCACTGTCAGATTTTTGCAGGGAGGAGACTACATAATCATTCCATAATTTTAGAATGACCCTAGATGTTTCTCTTCAGTGGGACTTCATGACCTGAACTCTCTTGGGCTTTAGACTTACTACTACCTTGGATTTGTAGTAATAGGGGCATTCATTTCTTTTACTCCTAAACAGGTACAGCACTCAGTCATTAAAAAGTAATTGGGTGGCACATTTATTGCTCTTTCATTTTCATATTGACTCCTGGAATTAGCAAAGAAAATGACCTTTTCTCTAGGAATTATTGCCCTGCTCCATTGCTGGTTCACCATCTCCAAAAATATAGACCATTCTTCAAATTGAAATATGCATTAATCACTTCAGGAAATTGCTTCCTCCATTGGAAACTGATAGCTCTCATCGGAATGTTTCCAAAGCACAGCTGATGACAATTACGACTCACTGAAATTTCAGTTTTCTTTGATTGTGACATAAAAACTGAGACATAAATTAAAACCTAATTATCCCTTAAGGATAATTGGGGTTATAAAACCAAGAGACTGTGAGTCAGTGTGTCAATATCGCTGGAGTACAGTGTCTGTCCCTAAAACAGCCTTTCATATGAAATGGTTGTGGATAAGGTTATCTGTGCACCGAGCATGCCAAGAGAGCACATCAGAGTGAGTGACAGACTTGGAGAAATATAGTTAGCTCCTAGGACATTTTGGAACAGTTAAAGTATGCTAAAACTGCAGTGTAAAAGGGTTAAACAAAGACCTGGACTTCACCTGTAATGGTGCCCAACGGTGGAACAAGGAACTTAGCACCAAGACTCCAGCCAGTATCTGACTCTCCAAACTTGGTGAAAGAGATTCTTTCTCATTTGGAAGACAGGTGAGATCAGCTCTTTTGTTTCATGCAATCTACATCATCAAAGTCCATAAGGTTTTCAGAAAGAGTGTGACCCACAAAAGCTGCAGAAAAGAAAAAGATTTGTCATAAATCAAATGCTCAAGGAGAGCTTATTAAAGGAACCCATGGATTATTCTTAAATGTAGGGATTACCCACACATCTGCATATGTGGGTAATCCTTAATTAAAGGAACCCATGAATTATTCTTAAATGCAGGGATTACCCACACATCTGCACATGTGGGTAATCCCTGCATTTCAGAATAATCCACGGGCCAGGTGCAGTGGCTCATGCCTGCAATCCCAGCACTTTGGGAGGTCGAGGTGAGCAGATCACCTGTGGTCGGGAGTTTGAGACCAGCCTGACCAACATGGAGAAACCCCATCTCTACTAAAAATACAAAATTAGTCAGGTGTGGCAGTGCGTGCCTGTAATTCCAGCTACTTGGGAGGCTGAGGCAGGAGAATTGCTTGAATCTGGAAGGTGGAGGTTGCAGTGAGCCAAGACTGCACCATTGCCCTCCAGCCTGGGCAACAAGAGCGAAATGCCATCTCAAAAATAATAATAATCCAGGACCACCTACAGAGCTACCTCTTGATGATACCTCTTGGGATTCTCTTTAGGTCAAATCCCATCCACTGAAACTTCCTAACATGGTATCCCAAAGCCTCTCATGACACAATCTGACTCCCCTATTTTGGATTTTTTAAAAGGTTTTACTTCCCTGTCTTCCCAGAGAATGTGTCACTCCCTCTCATTGTGTACTGTTCATGCTTTTAAAAGTGCACGTGCCCATCACATGACTATGAAGTTTTCCTCTTTGTCTCTGACATTCAGCTGAAAGCTCCTGAAGGGACTTGACCATATCTTATTCCTCTTTGTTTTCCTAATTGGGCACATAGTAGAGCTCACAAAATGTTGCTGAATATAGTGCACCATTGACACAACATAATTCCAGATTTCTAACTTTGATTTCTGAAAGGTAAACATTGCTACAAGGTATTAACCACACAGAAGACTCAAACAAACCCAACCACCTTCCAAACAAAACAGGTTTGTTTGTTTTTTGTTAGGGCACCCACTTCTACAGACAAATTTCTGGCCCCAGAACAACATAAAGAACCACAGTAGGATTTCAAGCACATCTCTGTTTTCAGGGGCTGCATCAGTCCCCTGAGAGTCATGTGGGGAAAAAAAAAAATCAAGGTCCAGGTAATTTCCACCACTCCTGGGAAAGCAAGCCTGGAGAGCTCTCTAAGGAAAGAAGTATGTCCACTCTGGGCTTCTGCAACCTTATTTTATAATCCGCTTTCTTATCTACTGCTTCACAAAACCAAAGAGAAATAGGTACAAACTGTATCGACAAAAGATCAGAACTGAATTCTCAATGGCAAAGGCAAGTGTACATTATAAATAGCAAAACAGCTGGCTTGGACCATGCTGCCGGCCAGTCACCCAGTTGAGGGATTTGAATGACATCATAACCCTTGAGAGGGTATTGCTAGCCAGCTGGTGTTATTTAGAATATACAAAAATCAGAGAAAGAAAACACACTCTGGCACTCTCTCTCTCTCTCTCTCTCTCTCTCTCTCTCTCTCATACACACACACACACAGGTTTGAATTATGCAGAAAATTCAAACTACAGGAAAATTGTTTTCCTCCCAGGTACCCTTCTCTCAGAGTGGTGGGGTGGGGAGGGGACAATGATCGGCAGCCTAGTAGAAGAATAAAGAAAAATATTCTATTTCACTTGGTCTTACAGTTCGGCATAGTCTTCGCCTCATTGCAGGAGAAAAAGCATGAGATAGTGTCCTAAAGGGACTAATTTCTTGCTGCCTGCCCCTGCATAGTTTCTAGGAAATGAGATCACTCCCCTCACTTGGCAACTAGGACAAGGGGTCACCTGAGTGCTGTCCTCCAATCTACTTTACCCGTCACTTCAAGGTTAAAATCGTAGAGTTTGCTGGAAAGGGTCTTTTCATCCTTTCTTTTTTTGTTTTAAATTTTGCATTTGCTCTAGAATATAAAATTGCTCACCCATACCCCATGTATATTCCTTTAATACTGGTAGGGTGTATTAGCAGACATGTGTGTGTCTTCATGCCCAGCAGAAAGTTAATCAGAAAACAGATCCTTATTTTCTATGGCAGCATAAGTATTTTAATGTCTGCTAACCCTGTCACTAACACACATTCTTTTAAGGGAAAAAAATGCTTCTGTGCTCTAGTTTTAAAATGCAAAGGTATGATGTTATTTGTCACCATGCCCAAAAAAGTCCTTACTCGATAACTTTGCCAGAAGAGGGAGAGAGAGAGAAGGCAAATGTTCCCCCAGCTGTTTCCTGTCTACAGTGTCTGTGTTTTGTAGATAAATGTGAGGATTTTCTCTAAATCCCTCTTCTGTTTGCTAAATCTCACTGTCACTGCTAAATTCAGAGCAGATAGAGCCTGCGCAATGGAATAAAGTCCTCAAAATTGAAATGTGACATTGCTCTCAACATCTCTCATCTCTCTGGATTTCTTTTTGCTTCATTATTCCTGCTAACCAATTCATTTTCAGACTTTGTACTTCAGAAGCAATGGGAAAAATCAGCAGTCTTCCAACCCAATTATTTAAGTGCTGCTTTTGTGATTTCTTGAAGGTAAATATTTCTTACTCTTTGAAGTCATTGGGGAATTTTATTTAAATTGTGTACTGTTTGCTTCTGCCTAGAACTGTTATTCACTTTAAAATTTTCATTGTTTTGGAACTGAGAGTTATTTATAAATTGCTGAATACACATTTCTGTGGAATCTGAAAAATAGCTCGGGGAGATGGATGCATTTGCACAGATATTTCTATGAGTAGAAACTATTGCAAGGCACTTATGCTAAATCCTCCACTTCTGCAGGGCTTTCGTGGTGTCATTATAGAAGATTCCTTTAAATCCTGTCTATGGCTAAGGAGTATAGAGCGTGGATATTAACTTGGGGATTTTTTTTCTTTTGCAGGTGCAGATGTTTTATTTTTAAGACCATGCTCATGTGCATGTGTGTGTGATGTGTGTGTGTGTCTGTGTGTGTGTGTAACTCATCAGGACTTTATTTACAAGGCATGCCATATATGAAGGGTTATATTTTAGATGATATTAAGGCTTTTAAATATGATCTTTGGAGCTAAGGTCTCAGAACTCTGTACTTACGCCCAGAGACTTAAAGTGTAATTTGTTCTTCCAGAAAAGAACTCCTTGTCAACTCTTGCTGACCCTGTATATTTGTATAATTTAAACAAATACATACTGTATATAGAAAGCAGGAACTTTCTAACAGCTGCTTGCCCAACGTTTCTGTTCAGAAGAGGACTTTCATGGGCAAAGTTTGGGTTTTATGTTGTAAAACTCTGATTTTACATTCGGTGTCGTGAAGCCCCTTTAGGTAAATCTGGCTGCTGTTGTCAGTGCACCGACTTCTTGTTTCCAACTGCTGGCCGTAGTTCTAGTTTCCATTCTCAGCAATATTATATCCCTCACGACTTGGGTATTTTCAGTTTGCAAGGGCTTTTAAGCTGCTGTCACTGGCTCCACTGATGTAAATGCCTGAGGGCTCAATTCATAAGATCCCTCTGCCACTTAGTGCAGCACTCACCCGCTGCTTTCAAACACTTCACCACTCAGACTTTCCCTAGTCAAGTAAGTGGCTCCGATAGTTAAAGGTACACCCTTGTCAGACATCTGATTCTGCTGTTCCTAAGATGCCAACACAGGCAGGCCACCTTGCTTTCAAAGAAATGACGTCACCACTATGCATACATACTATGTGGTCTAGCACCTGGAGTTTTTGTCTCCCTACTTAGGGGATCATAAAAGAGGCCGTGAAACGTTATCTCTGCGTTAATTACAAGTTAAGAAAATTGTCTCCAAATGCACTTTTCATGCGCTGTATGCTAAACGTTTCAGAAGTGGAGCTTTTATTAAGTTGTTACTTTTTTCTGTACTTGAGGCAGGAAGTGGTTTGAGGGAGCTGCTGGGTCTTTCATAGGTAATTCAGTGAGTAAAGCTGTCCTTCCCCGAGGCAGAACTCACAAGCTGATTGTACTGAGTTTCAAGGTATTTCCAAGAGAATGAGTCCAGGGAAGGGAGCTAGGGAGTAGACTGGAGCTTGGGTCACTATCTGGGGCGGCCACGATAGGCACACAATGAAAATAGGTGGCTTGACTTGGGGGAAAAGATTGACTTAAATCCCAGCTGTGCAATTTGTTCATTGTTTGAATGGACAAAAGGCAGTTTGCCCAGCCTCATAGCATACCTGCCTGGGTGTCCAAATGTAATTAGATGCTTTCACAAACCCCACCCACAAAGCAGCACATGGTTTTAAGACCTCAGTTTTCTATTCACATCGGTCTCATAATACCCACCCTGACCTGCTGTAAAAGACCTGGAACAAGCAAAAGTGGTTACACCTACAGTGAGTATTTTCCTATGACTGTTGCCCTCAAATTTTACGGGGCATTTTCATTGTAGTCTAGACATCTGGAATTAATTAATATTCCATTTATTTAAGATTAAAAAAAGAGAAAGGGCTTTTAAAATTTGGGCTTATGCATGATTTTTGAGAAAGTGTTTTCTGATTCTTTTTTCTTTTTTTCTCTTGTCTTTCTGATTCTTCCTTTTCTATCATATTTTTCTTCTCTCTCCATTTATTTCGTGTTTGGTAAAATCAAAGGCCAAGGAAATAATGAACATATGGGGCCACTTGTTTCACACTTTTAACTCCTAAGCAAGTTCGATATTGTTTTCCTTTGTGGGAACATAATGTGATAAAATCTCTGGTTCTCTGTGGGTGTACTGGACTGTTCCCTAAACTCAGGGAAAATGCACCAGAGGTTCTGTCTTGTACTAGAACTATAAGTACTGAGATTTATCTGATAATATAGCTCAGCAAAAAAAAAAGAAAGAAAGAAAAAGGAAAATCTATTTTAAAACTCTTAAATTCTTAAGTTCTAGAGATTTATATGTATCGCTGCACTTAAATGTGTTATACTAGAACTATTAAAAATATAGTTTTGACATCTAATGAAGTTTGAAATTCACTGAGGCTATAACTTGAGTAATTTTTTTTTTGGATTTCACAAAAACTGAAGAACCTGAAGGCATCTACAGTTGCAGGTGCTTAGCCTTCAGCATTGCTATAAACTCAACAAAGAAGGGTGGGGTGGAGAAATAGAATTTGGTAGAATAACACACTTTCTAGAATTGGCCCATTCCCACAGTGTGGGGATATGCTCTGTAAGATCAATCACAGGTTTGTTCTTTTGAAAAAGGCCATGAGGTCCAATTGGGTTGGATTTGTTGAGGTTTCTACTGGAAATAATGAACAAGAAAACTCCCATTACTTATTTTATAACTAAAAAAAAAAAAATAAGAACTGGATGATAACTTGTTTCTACCAGTCCCGGTGTTTCGGGCTATGTAGAGGGTGGAAGATTTCCATGCAGAGATCCTGTTGAGAAAAATGCAATAAATGTTCTGTTGAGCTTTTACCTCCTCTTCTATTTTATGTTCATTATTTATGATGATTTGCAAATAGAGGGCGCTTTTCATCTTCAACTGATTTATAAGAATTAACTAAATATTTGCGTTGTGTTAATGAGAGACAGGGGTTTGGGTTTTTTGTTTTTTGTTTGTTTGTTTGTTTTTTCAATTGCTGAGCTGAAGGTCTGACTACAAAAATGGAAATCTTCATTAGAATGATGAGGGAAATTTTGCCACTGATGTAGAGCCATTTAATTAAGAGTCCATGGAGCGCAAGGAGTGTGGTCAGAAAATAAATGACTGAGTCTGTTCCCCAAAATGATGAGTTTGAATGGACCTGCCGCTACTATGAGGTTTATAAAATCCTCCTTTTGTAATGATAATTTCCAGCCTAACTCCACAACCCTTTTAATAGGGCCCCTCACCTAACACCCCATCAGTGACTCTTCCCATGATACTGAAAGTAGATGCATCTAAGAGAAGTGAAGCCACTCACATTGGGAGGTCTCTTGGAAGAAGTCACCACATCTTTGTGCCATAAGTAACAATATGGAAAAACTTAACGATCGCCTTAGCATGGTTTCTACTACTTAGAGTGAGGATAGAGACTTGAGCCACAGGACTGCTGCTTTTGGCAAGGCTGGCACTTGGCTGTCTATCATTGACTAAGTCATGCCAACCAGGGGTCCCGTGGCATATTTTTCTATAAAGTAGATACAGTGAGACATAAGTCCCTCCAAGAGATGAAGCCAGAATTCCTGTGAATAAAAATAAAAGATTTTTGCAGGTTTGAGCCCAGTGCCGTATACACAGAAGGGATTCTCAACACGTATTGATTTGATATTGGACTTGAGGCAAAGGGCTTTAGAATGCAGAAGAAGTGACTTTTCCTTGAGCCAATTTCATTCTTTGGTTCTCATATTTTTTTCTGTTTCTGTTATTTTTCTTCTATTTGTGGTTGTGTCAATGGCTGATACTCTCCAGGTTAGGAATCAGTCTTTCTTTCTCTCTCTTTCTCTCTCTCTTTCTCTGTCTTTCTCTCTCTTTTTCTCTCCAACCCTCTCTGTCTCTGTCTCCTTCTCATGTTAAGAGAAAAAAAAAAAAACCTTTGATGATATATAGTATTGTCAAAAGCCTTTTTCTGGCCATAGTAAATTCTTTTTAGTCAAAAATAGGGAATGATGTTTGGTTAAAAATATTCGGGTCAATAATGAATGCATATACCATCTGTGGATGGCCAATATTGAGAGACTTTAAATTAACAAAACTTATTCGGTTCCAAATCTGTACTGGGCACAATTTAACCTTTGATAATTCAAAAGTTCTACCAGGGTCTCAGAATGGTATGGAATCTCACTCTAATAATAGCATCTTTCATTTCCATAGTAAATATTTCTAGATATTTTATCTCAATTCATTGAAATAGGAACCCATAAAGAAGGGGTTCAGAGAGGATTCCTCCAAGGATCCACAGTAGCCAGAGGAATAAACACAGGTTGCTGGATGCCAAGACATGCTACATCCATGACTCCCACTGGGTTCTCATGTTCTCTATTGCACTTCTGTGCTAAGTAGTCCTGATTAATGACAGTCATGGAATCATGGGAGTCAATGCACTTCTGTCCCACCCCACTTCCCTTGCAAGGACCAAGGAGGAAACCTGACCATCCTTCTGTTTCTTGGGCAGGTGAAGATGCACACCATGTCCTCCTCGCATCTCTTCTACCTGGCTCTGTGCCTGCTCACCTTCACCAGCTCTGCCACAGCTGGACCAGAGACGCTCTGCGGGGCTGAGCTGGTGGATGCTCTCCAGTTCGTATGTGGAGAAAGGGGCTTTTATTTCAGTAAGTATCCCTCCCTCTCACTGTGCTGCTCAAGTCTAAAGTGTACAGCTCTGTGGATTTACAACCGCAGGGAGTGTGTGAATAACTGAATGACTGCCCGTGTCTGGCAGCCATCCTAGACCTCTAGGATTCCTCACCTTAAAGTAAGCATAGTGTTTCAGTGGGGTTTTGGCAGGTTTTGCAGATCTAGGATGGAATTTTCCTCCTTAACAATTAGTCTTTAACTACTTCCTGCTAAGCCTTCTTTCAGCTATTATAATCTACCCTCACTATTCCATTCCTTTCAATGAAAGCATAGGAAAAAATAACCCTGGGGTATTGATGTTTTTGTTTTCAAAATCTATGGGTGCACATATAAACATATGGAACCCATGTGGGGCTGCTTTAAGTGCTATGTGATTTGGAGTAAAACAGTAAGAACTCTCCAGTCATGTGGATTGGGAAAAAAATATTAAAGGGCATATTCTAGATGTCTCCATTCAATATGAAATCACCATGAACAGACAGAAGGTGAACTCCACTTAAAGGTATATTTGCAAGCATGTAGACTATCTCTAAATGCAAGCTGAAATGCCATACCGATTTGTCCTCTTTGCCAATTGACCTTGATTTTTTCTTATTGCTCTCTATTGGCATATTTCTTCTCTGGGAGCCTTCAGTGATATCACCATCTGGAAAAGGATCTCTGACAAGTACAGGGTCACTTATCTCAGGGTCACTTATCTCTTAGGTGATTAGAAAGTCAACAGCCATTAAAAGGTAGACAGCCAAGTCAAGCTGTGTAAATAATAAAACACAAGCAAAAGTCAGTGATACCTATGGAAACTGCTCACTTAAAGAATCTAGCTCCCATGCATTTAACTCACTGTATATTATAGGACAGTGAAAGATTTAAAGCCAGATGCTCATTCCATATAATTCTTTGGAGTTTTAGAGAGTTCCAGGAAACTGAGCATGAATCATTCTTAAAGGTTCATATCACTCCAGTGTAGACAGCTTACCTCAGTTACCCACCATGCTCTGAATAGCTTCTGTGATGATTCACACATTTGAAGTCTCTCTCATCTTCTTCCTAAATGTCAGCCTCTCTCTAGGCAGGTGGGATATGTATGTGTATGACTGGCAGGATAGACGGTGGCCTGTGTATACAGATCTGGAGATAAGTAAGGGAGATGGGAAGAAAGAGGCTTGTGAGGGGATTGGTGATCAGTACTTACAGTGGATTCATCAACAAATAGTTTTTAAATCACTAGTGACAAAGAATCACAAGTTCCTTCTACTATTGAATAGGCAAATTCCCATTATTTGCTCACAGACAATGCTTTAATTGTGTAAATTCATTTATTTTCCTGGCAATAAAGCAATTCTATCCAGTTCTCCGTTGCAGAGGAGATGAATGAATGCACTGGGTGAGTGATTTTCCAATAGCAGACTTGTTTTACCTTTAAAATATCCTGTGAAAGATAACTGTGGGACCTCACATGCTCCAACAGTGGGTCATAATTATTCTATAATTTGAAGCTACTGATACACATTTTTTAAAAAATGAAAAAGTGGTTCTCACTTATTATGCCCAAGAGGACTTTTTTTTTTTGCCTTAATAATCCATTTGTGCAATTTCCTTTGATCCAGTTCACTAGGTAATTGCCAAGTCTAGAAGTGTCCTTTGTTATGTGCCAGGTTGAATTGTGGCATTCAACATGATATGCTCCAGAATTTCCATGCACAGTGCATGAAAACTAGATCCTTCTATGCCTATGATATTTGCATAAAATGATGAAAAATGAGAATGGAAAAAATGATTGTTCCTAAGTAACTGTATGATATTTATATGTGTTTGCACAGATGCTTAAGAATATTGGACAACTAAAATGGAAACCAATTTCCAGGTTCTCTTATTCTGTTACTACAACAATCAAATTTCAGCAAATTTTTAAAAATTGTGTCTGAATAACTTGAAAAGAAAAAGTTATATATAGCAACTCTTGATGTTTACTGTATAACTCTAGCTAGAAAGTGGTTCTGTAAATCATATGTTGTTGTCACTAATGTCATTGAAATATGCATGTCATGTGTTTTCCCTTGTAAAATTCTGTGACTTACGTTAATCTGACATACCCTCCTGCACAGAAGTGTCCAACATAACTTCATGCACAAAAGTATTCTCGTTAACATTCTAGTCAATTGGACAATCTTATTTGCCCAAAAGAAGTTAGTCTATTTAGATTATTTTAATTTAATTTAAAACACTGATGGAGCATCTGTTATGTGTAAGCACTGGACAAAGCATGAATGAGATGCCTAGAAATGAATGAGAGATTGACCTTGACTTGAAGAGGCTTAGTTGAGTGGTAAAAGAAAAATACACTAAGTTATTGTCATAAAAAAAAATAACCGTGGAGAATACATTATATCCTTTATGTTCTTCCTGAGTATTTTGTCCCATTTGTGGTCTCACCTTACAAGGGTCTACCCTCCAAAGAATAATACCCTGTCAGTGGGCTCCTTGATGCCAAAGGACATATTTATTTACCTTTGAATCCAAGTGTGTATCTCATTGCCTGGATGCTATAGTAGCTGCCCATATTTGATTGTTGGACAGGATTCAATTGAAGTGAATCCAGTTGAATTCAATTGAATTGAATGGAATTACTTGTTTGGGATCTTAGTCTTAAGAACCATCAAGGTTGTCAAGTACTGTGGACAATACTTCTCATCTCATGGTTATCCAGTTATTTAATAAAACTGCTTTTGTTTTGTTGAACTGAAAAAAATATTTACTAACAATAACTTAGAAGCTGCTGCAGTTTGGTCATCCCCAAGCTACACTGATGTCTTTTTTGTGTCTCAGCCCACTATTCTTACAGGCATTAACTGTTGTCAACAAATTTCATTTAGTTTCCTTTTCATCCCCTGAGATGTACTGTGTATGGAGAAGTCAGCTCTAAGCATATACAGTCTTTGAAATACTTTTTAGAGGAAAGCATTCTTCTCCACCTCTATACACTGTCAGTTGACTCTTATTATTATCTTTATGCTTATTTTCAAAGTTTTATTGTGGCTGTGCCTTTTATTTTAAACTGTTTCAAATCCATTTTGGAAGTAAATTTTTTTAGTAGAAGGCAGTTTCTAATTTTAGTTTGAAATTCAAACATCTAAAAGAAATTTGCCTCCATATCTATCATTTTTGTCAATCACAATATTTAACAAGGAGAGTTTTTTAACTCTAATAGAACTGTTCTGAATAAAACTTTTTGTAATGCTTACTGTGTGTAGATTTACCCCATGTTGTGAATGAGCTCATATTTCCCTTCAAGCCCAAGTTCCACTACAGCACAGTGGAAGCAGCCTTCTAGATTATCTGTTTGTGAACATTATCCCATCATAAATGGAACAGTTCATGTACAATTAATGCAGCTTCCCTAGACATTTTATGAAATGAAAGATCCAATGAAGAGCTAATTACTGATTCTTCCCTATGCATCACAGGCAAGATAGGAGAGTCCATCAGCCAGCCTTGTGTTCTTGTAGCCCTGTGAGAAAAATGGTGGCATAATGGAGATGAAAGCACATTTGAAAGGAGCTAGCTATTTTCTTACTAGATTGATGGAGCCCTTATAAAGGGTGGCTCATTACAACCTCATTTTTGCATGAAAAACACCAAGAGAAAAACAGCTTCAAATGAAATAGGAGAAGTGAAGCTTACCATAGATATAATTTTTGACAGCCATGGTGATTAACCATTTTAACATGCTGCTATGGGCCTGTGGAATTTCTCTCCTTGGAGATTCTTAAAAAATTGTTAGACAACCATCTTGAATGGTTTCAATTAAGAGCAACTGAAAGAAAGAGAGTTTCTGGGGTCTTTTTTAGTTTTAAGCATCTATAAACAGTCCCTTAAATAAACTGTATATGCTTTACCTTGGTGGTCTGGGGAAAGGGAGAAGTAAATCAATTAGAAAAGGAAGTTGGATATTCTTGCAACTCTTCAGGATTTATAGCTTTTGTAAAACATATTTCCAATGTATAGTTATTAAGAACAGGTCTGAATAAATGAATGACATTCTTCATGTGTTAAAACAGACTGTTTTGTAAGGACTTTAAGTGAAACTTTACACTGAACTTTCATCATTATTGATTGCAACAACCTTCTTAGATCTAGGTTTTTATTATTAAGTTAAGCTTCTCTCCTTTGATATATACTGCCCAGAAAACTGCTCCCAGACCTGTCATTCATTAGCTGTAGGACTTTGGCAGGCATTTAAATTTCCTGGGTCTAAATGTCCTTCTTCATAAAACAAGAGAATTTTATTAAAGTAAATGACCTCTTCTAACTTTAACAGACTCATAGTCTAGGTTGTCATTAACAAAGCTCTGGTGCTATTCAAGAAAGAAGAACCTTGGATTTAAGCAGTGACCAAAGAACATTTAGTCTCTTGTATCTTATTTACGTAGTTTCTGTTGGTCCCCAGAGATAGGAGATTCCACCCACTTAAAGTAAGAGGAACCAGATTCTTCGTTTTGTTTGGCTTTAAGCCGGATTGCAACCCCTCGGAGATGGAATAGAAGCTCAGATACGACCAATAACATGCAGGTCTTTTGGACCAAGGAGCCAAAGAAGCACACCCCTCATGAAAACAAACTCTCATTTTTCTTTGTTAAGATAGACCCACTGACAGTTTCTATCTTTACATTCTCTCACTCTCCTGGCTTTGAGGTCAAGTGAGTACATTCATTTTTAGATGGCTTTATTAAATTAGAGGTGACAAATAAGAATCTATAGGTTTCTAAACCTCTTCCCAACCTATTATCTTTTCAATTAAAGAAGAGAGTGTAAATTGGTGCATTTGACATCACCCTAACCCACCATTAGCATTGTTTTGAGCAGGGCTGGGTTTGAGCTGCACCATTTTCACTCCTTTGATTGGTACCCCTTAGACTGCTTGCTGTGCATCTGTGTAACATCTGGTCAAAGTTAGGAATACAGTCACTAGCTGTGGAAAAGCTTTTCTCTTTGAAACTAATTGGTATATGTGGGGTTTGACCTTATGACTCTGGCCTCATTAGTGCCACTAAGCTAATAGGCCACAGATATTGTTAAAGAAAAGCAATGAGTTTTTATATTGACCCCAAATGCTCGCTACTATCTTTAAATAATAAAGGACCAGTCTCTGTAACCACAGGACCACTAAGAAAATGATGTAAAATTAGAAAATACTTTGCTTTGCATTTTTTTTCTGACATGCTAATGCCCTTCAAGACCATCTCCTTTTTGATGGAGAGTTATAAACAGGTGAGTGAAGGGTTCACTACCAAGGGCATGGCCTCTATTGCCCAACATCCCAGGTTTGAACCCCAGTTCTGCAACTTACTTGGTGAGTGAACTTGAGCAAATTACTTAACCTGTTTGTTCCTCAATTTACTCATCTGTAAAATGGCACCTGCCTTATACAGTTGGTGTTAGGATTAAATTAGTTATTGGATTAGAATGTGTTAAAATATTGCCTGGCACATAGTAAGCACCATACATATGTGAGCTATTACACTTATTTATTTTCTTCTGAGATCAACTGCAGAATCTATTGCCAATGCTGAGGTATCTGAACTGCCCAATTAATTATACATTAATTTTCTCTCCTTGGAGCCAGCTGATTAAAAACTTATTATGAGTAGTAAGAATTACAAGGTAGTATTAGTAATAATAACATGAAGAATGTTATGCTTATCTAGTATATTTACTTTTTCAAAATCCAGTTCTATCAGCTCTCTCACTTTGTCTTTACCCCAGTCTTGGTGGGCAAAGATTATTGCTTCATGGGACAAATGAGAAATGTGAGACATGAAGGTTTTGTAACTAATGCCACTGAAGGACTCCAGAAACAGAGCCAAGTTCTCTTGCCTCCAAGAAGTGTGTAGCATAGGAAGATGCTTCCAAATTCCCAGTAGTCTCCTGGGATATATAGACCAAGAATCCCAGGGTGACTACATTGATTCTGAACACTTCCTTGAAAAAAAGGCATGGGAGAGAATCTATGTAATGACCCTATATTTTCGTTTCTGGAAAAACTGAGGTAATGCTAAAAAAAAATTTCCTCAGGAAGCACAAGAAAAGTCTGCTTTAATTAGAGGCTGCTGCCGTACAAGAGCCTTCACAGGCTGAATTCAGACAGAACACTGAAACTCACCTGTGTATACCAGGATATGCGGTAGGATCTGGCAAGCCTCTCCTCTGGCCAACTTCAAGTCTTCCTCTTCCTGAAAACCTCAAGTGCTTTATTACTTGCAACTATTTGCTTCATTGCTTTTTCTCAAAGACCTACTAGAGAAAGGCTGTTTAACTGGACCAAACTTTTTCTTGGGGTGCTATTAGAGTGGTCGTAAAGGGAGGTGGTCACAGACACCATAATCCAGACAGGAAGAAACTTCCCCAACTTGACTATAAAAGGAGATGTGGGAGCTGCTCGGGGTTGGGATCGAAGACCTCCACCTTTGCTGGTATTACTCAACCAGTTGTTTGAAGACCATTGGTATTGAAATATCTCCTGTCATTGCTTCTCGTGCTTTTGGCTAAGATCAAGTGAAATATCTCCTGTCTGCAATGGCTGGTAGGGGAGACATTTTGGATCTAGGAGAGAGTTTTGGCATTCTGCTAATTCAATGGGCCTCCAATACATTAACCAGATATCTTACGTCATGCCATCATTGCCCAAGGTCTCCATTAGAGCTGACTTCATCTCTCCAGCAGCCTTCCTTCTGGTTTTGTGGCACACACCAAAGATTCAGACACACTGAAAACAGCCACAAGGTCTCTCCCAAGGAGATGTCTCATTGTTCTCAGTAACAGCCTGCTTTGCTCTTTTGTGCAGCTAGACATCTTTGACAACCAGTGGTGGCAAAAAAAATCATTTTTGCATTGAACTGCTGCCCTTGGAAGAGTTCCATCCTACACCTCTCCATGAGACATCAGCAAGTTTTTACATCCCAAAGAATTACTTTTGGTTGCCTGGAAAGTTCAAACCCCTAGGCCTTATTAGCTGTTAGACTAAGGAGATGACAACACAGCATTTTGTCTTTATCTATATGTGAGATTGTATAAAACATAGCAAAGAGGTGTTATTTGACATGTAATTCCCTAACTGCAGTAAGTTGTAGGCCTATTTAATGCATTGTTTAGTTTCACATTGGCTAAAGCCACTTAAAGAAGACTTAGCAAACTCTGGCTTTTCATTCTTAGCATAGCTGCCCCTCTTACTTTTTCACTGAACCTTAAATACCAAGAAAAACCCTTCACTTACTTTACATCTGGCATATTGCTTTCTGCAACTGGCCAGAACCTTTGCACATGGCCCTGTGCATTTGTCTAAGGTCATGAATGGCTTTGCAATATTTGATCTGCAGCAGCACAGACACAAAGAGAAACTGTACAACCAGCAGAGACCACACAGCCTCTTTTAAATTAAAACCTTTTGCATTAAATGTTCAGGCATTCTGCAGGAATAAGGATTTCCCTACCAAAACAAAAAAAAAGAGCAGTCAAAAAGAGGAGGGAAAAGATACCCAAGCACCTGATTATTGATTAAGTATACATCTCTGTAATCGCTCTTGCTTAAAATTAACTGATTGCTCAATTGAACATTGCTACAAACTAAGAAGTCCTTGAAAAATAATTGAGCCAATATTATACAATCTATTCATGTAATAAAGTTGCACTTGTACCCCATACATTTATGTAAATGAAAATGATAATAATAATTAGTCAAACACTGAAATCCAGAGAGAAGTGACATGTGCAAAGTCACACAGCTAATTAGTGGCAGAAGTAGAAGATACTGTGATTCTGTTTTCTGGTTCCACAGCAGTATTCCTCCATTTAGCAGCAATCAGCTATGCCTATGTCAAAGTTACCTGGTACATTAAAATGACCAGGAGAAGTATCCAATCAAATTCATCCAAATGAACATAGATCTTGCTGGTTCCTTCCTTTCAAATTTACCTGAGACTTAGGTTAACACTTTTGTTCCTTTGCTGTGGAAATTTGTACAAACTAAAGTGATTCCCTGCCTGTCTCCTATATGGTGTGCAAAGCCTTCACATGTACTTTGGGCATTCCAAGTCCACTTAAGGTCATAATTTGACTATTATTGTATATTATACTATTCTGACTCTTTGGTCACTATCTCCAATGTCAACTTTGGTAGAACTGCTTTGGAATGACTTAGCAAAGCTGCACTCCTGGAAAATCTGAAACGGTCTGACGAGTTGTTGGATCAGCTTTTTTTTCGGGAGATTTCACTGACTGTCCCAAGCCAAAAGAAATTTACACCTGATTTTTTTGCAGACTCCCAAGCAAATACTCTATGAATCTCTTCTGGTTTTCTTCTTTCATCTCTGGTCTTTATGAGGTACTAAAAAGCTGCTTAAGGGAACTTTTTAAACTTTAAATATTTGTCAGACATAGAATCAATCCTAAGAGTATTGCTGAGAAGATGGTACTACTTCTGTTCCATTTACCCTGATAAAATGGGTCTTTCATCAGAGGCAAGTGATTTAGAAAGTCCGCACTGAGCCAACCCACAGAAAGCCAACTCCTGATTACCTATAAAACTGGGGAAAGGAGCACCAAGAGTTAGAATTCTGGATTAAATGGGTTTAAGGACACTATAGATTTTTCTTCTGGCTCCTCGCTGAGCCTATCCCCAACTTCTTTCCGAGACCAAGTGATACGGGTTTTTTTTCATTTTCGTTATGTTTTTTTGAGACAGAGCCTCTCAGTCTGTTGCTTAGGCTAGAGTGCAATGGTGCAAACAAGGCTCACTGCAGCCTCAACCTTTGAGTCTCAAGTGATCCTCCCACCACCTCAACCTTCCCAGTAGCTGGGACCATAGGTGCATGCCACCACACCCAGCTAACTTTTGTACTTTTTGTAGAGATGGGGTTTCACCATATTGCCCATGCTGGTCTCAAACTCCTGGGCTCAAGTGATCTGCCCGCTTCGGCCTCCCAAAGTGCTGGATTTACAGTCATGAGCCACCACCACACCCAGCCTGTTTTAAAATCTTACTTCATTCTCATATTCCCCATTCAACTTTCCCCACGCGCCATAGGCAACAGAGCTTTTTAGTTTCATCACTATTGACATTTCAGGCCAGACTGTTTTTTGCTGGGAGAAGGAGATGACCTGTGTATTATAGGATATCTAGCAACATACTTGACCTCTACTCACTAGATGCCAGCGGTCCCTTCCTCCCCGTGATTACCATCAAAAATGTTTGCAGACATTGTCAAATATACCCTCAGAGGCAAAATCACCCCCCAGTTGAGACTCCTAGACTAGACAAATCTCCAGAGGAGAGGCATTTAGAGAGATTGAAAAACCATGAGTGTAAGTAACACATCAATTCTCAGTCACTGTTTAACCAGAAGTCTATGGTCCATTGCCTGGAGCAAGCCATGAGAAGAGTCATTGTGGTTTTGAAAGCTTTTCTCTGAAAATTAAAAGCTCTTTCTATAGGCTATTTAAAACCATTTGCAGGCCTTCTCTTTTTTGCTTATAGCCACGGAATTCATGTATTTTCTTAAGAGAAGGAAGGGCAGGCAGAAATGGTTCAGAGCAGAATCCCATGCTTAGAAGTCTGATTGTGACCACATGGAGCAAATGAAAAAGAAGTTGGTTATATTTTTGTTATTTTTTTTCTTTTTTTGAGACAGAGTCTTCCTCTATTGCCCAGGCTAGAGTGCAAAGGCGCAATCTCGGCTCGCTGCAACCTCCGCCTCCTAGGTTCCGGCGATTCTCCTGCCTCAGCCTCCCAGTAGCTGGGATTACAGGCATGCACCACCACGCCTGGCTAATTTTTGTATTTTTAGTAGAGACAAGGTTTTGTCATGTTGGCCAGGCTGGTCTTGAACTCCTCACCTCAAATGATCCACCTGCCTCAGCCTCTTAGTACTGAGGATATAGGTGTCAGCCACTGCGTCCTGCTGGTTATCTTTGACTTTAATATTTGTGGCTGTTCCCTTGTCAGGCACATAATAAATAAACTCAATTCCTCGCAAGTGAAAGAGCCTGATTCAAAGGTAATGACCACAATTTTTCTCCTTCTTTCTTGTACCCTTCTTGAATCACAGTCATTCAATTGCTCAGAAACAATAACAAGTTCCACATTTGGGTCTGACCCAGCTCCCTGCTGAACAGTTCTGTGACCTTGGAGAAGTCACTTAATGTCATTCAGTCTTACATAGCTTATCATAAAGATGGGAATAAAAATACACTTCCAAGTTGTTCTGAGGCTCAGCTGTAGAAGGGCTTTGGAAACAAAGTGCCATCCAAATATGTCATGATTGATGAATTGAATTGGATGCTTTTTCCCTTGTATCCTTAATCATGGCCCAGAAATTAGATCAATGGTTTGATTTCTGTAAAACCTTAGGCAACAATTATAATCTGGAAAAGTTAATTTGGCAGTGTTATCTTCTTAACCTCATTAATTAAAAAGAAAAGCATGTTGCTACCTCCTGTTCACATATCATTTTACATCGAGACCACCCAAGAGTTAATTAATGGATCTTCAGAATGCTCTCAGTATGACTATTTATTTCCTCTAACTGGAAAAAGCAGAAAAGAGATGAGGCCTATCATTTTACCACACTGAGCTTGCTTCAAGACTTTGTTCCCCATGAGGTGACTGGGTAGTCACTAAGAGATATCACATATAGGCAAAAGATTGCTGTTCTCTCAAGTCAGCTTTTGGTGATTTCTGCTTAGCCTCAGAAAGCAGCATTCAGCAGAGGAAATGTACTCACTAATCAGAAAAAGTATCTTTGCACTCTCAAGTTGCACATCCAAACTGTGTCCTTATCACAGCCTGACTTAGGGGAACTAATTTTTTATTTTGTCCAGGCACGGTGGCTCATGCCTGTAATCCCAGCACTTTGGGAGGCCAAGGTGGGCGGATCACAAGGAAAGGAGTTTGAGACCAGCCTGACCAACATGGTGAAACCTCATTTCTACTAAAATACAAAAATTAGCCAGGTGTGGTGGTGCACACCTGTAATCCTAGCTACTCAGAAGGCTGAGGCAGGAGAATTGCTTGAACCTGGGAAGCAGAGGTTGCAGTGAGCTGAAATCATGCCACTGTACTCTAGCCTGGGGGCAGAGTGAGACTCCATCTCGAAAAAAAAAATTTTTAGTTTGAGCATGGCTTTGATTAAATCAAAATTGTGAGTTTTATCACCATATGGACCAGCAACCATTGGTTCTTCTATCCCAGGTGCCTCACATCCCCTGGCTCCCAGAGATATAACATTTGATGCAGTTATTACACTTTTGAACCACACAATCAAATACTGCCTACTGCTGCTGCAAATTTTCATTCTATTTTATCTTGAGCTTTTTCAGAAGAACACAGACTAAGTTTTAAGGTTCCCCCACCACCACGGCATTTTCCAAAGCATCTACTGTGGAGCACTTAACAAAACTTCTTGATTTGATATTGAAAATGTCATTCCAAAAGCTATTCCCTTTGTCCAGTCCCCAGAATATATACCATGACTTTCAATTTGCTACTGCCATCATTGTGGATCTGAGATTGAAGATCTAGGAGAAAAAAGTCAACAAGTCTACTTGATACATCACCTCTTAGGACCCCTTCACTGCTGCTCCAGTGAAAATGCCTAGCTCAGGATTAAGCTAATTCTAGTCAACAGGTAATTTTCAAAGGCTACTAGACCCCACCAATAAGTCTACTTATGAAAGTGGGAACATAACCTCCACTCAATTCCTCTCTACTGCTAAGTTATTTAAAAAGAATGGTGGTGGGCAAGGGAAGGTATGCAGCAATTGCTACATCCCTGGCTAAGGTATGCATAACAGCTGGAGCACCAGCCCTTAGAGAACACTACAAGTGGTTTCTATTTGCCAAAGCAGAATTGAAAAATTAGGGAGCTAGAAAGAACAATATAGACCAATCTGGTCCAGTGTTGTCACTTGCCAGATGAGAAGACCAAGGTCCAGAAAAAACACGATGTGCATGAGGTCACAAAAGTTGGTCGGAAAAGCCGGAGCTACTGGTCGGAAAGCCAGGGCTACAGTTCAGTCACCTCACACTTGGTCCAGAGCTCTTTGCACGGCTGGACTCTTTAAACTTACACTTAGTCAACTCATATGAGGGTAGTGCTCACAACCACAGTCCATAAACTCAAAGGGAACTGCTATGTCATATTCTTCTGGTGCAACACCTCAGAATCGTTTCTAGAAATTTAAGCTCTTAACCATTCATGAAATCTTTTTTTCCTAATTTCTATCATCCATTGGATAACATCATCAAGTCTCTTTATCCCAAATCTGATCAACGTGACTCTAGGACTGTGTTTCTTAATAAACTCTAGTAGTTTGAGGGATTGGAGGCTTACAAAAGAAATAAAGGAAAAATTTGAAGTCAAGCCAGCATGTTGTATTGCTTGCTAACTCAGAAGCTACCCAAAACAAAAGGTATTATCAATGTGTTGTCTGTCTTCACTCATTCCTGACTTGCTAGTCTTCCATGAAGTTCTTTCACAAAGAAGCTTAAATTTTCCTACGTAGTTTGAGTTTTATGTTTCTTTCCATTAAACTTTCCAGCCGTTCATAAACATATTTAGCTTGGCAGAAGCTAAATATGACTCACGGAATGAAGAAATTTGAAGGCAAAGCTACTGAAAACGGATCTAATTTCTTTTGGGGGTAATTTGGGAGTGAGCAATTGATAATTTGTCTAATTTTTCCTGGTTTCATCAGCTGCCACACTGCCAAATATATGTTCCATATAGATGCTTTGTTATTCCTGAAACATATAACAAATTTCAGCTGCAACTTTATCTAATATGGTCAAAGGGGAAGACTATTGTTGGCTCATTTTCTCATTGTTTTTGGCTGGATACCCTCAATTAATAGCATTGAATGAAAAACAGGATCACACTGAAACCATTTTCAGCATGTTCCTTCCTATGGATCCAACCATTTCACTGTGAGTTTGTCAAGCACAGCAAATGTTCCCTATTAAAGGAATGACTATGTTTTCAACATAGATGCAATTGCCAGTTAATTGCATTCACCTTATAATTCCACTCTCTCAATTTGATGTAGAGATGTTTTTGGCTCTCCAACGATTCCTTCTTTTCTTCTGATTCTTGCCTCCTAGTATGGAACAGATATTTGAGGATGAATTCTGAGAAGATCAATGACACATATACAATAAGCATCATTTCAGGCTTCCCTGAAGTTAAACAGTCTGTGGGCCCTGAGCCATATGAATCATAAGACTTATGAAAGGTATTAGTGACACAAATCTGGCTGGCATTTCTGTAGATTATCGGTGCTTTGCATGCAATTATGAAAATCTCCCTTACCAGATAAGTCAGAAGAGGGTTCAGTAACATTGTACAAAAGCATCATGATGTGTAAGCTAAAGACACAGAAAGGCTTACTTCTGGCTGGTTCTGAAGTGTTTTAAAGTCATTCAGTGGATGACTGGTTTCAATGAATATAAATGATTTTGATCTCCCTCCCCCATGCACATATCAAAAATAACACTTATAATAAAGAACAGAGAAGTCTATCTCTTAGAAAAAAAACAGATTTTATTAATGGCCAGGAAAAGTGTTTTGTGGCAAGAAAGGATCTCTTTTATCTCATTTACAATGGGCTAATTGGTTTAACAAATTGTCTAAGGGGAATGAATCAATGTTGCTTAGAAAAAAAAAAACTTAGTATGTGAAAATAAACATAGACATAGAGCCTTACTACTCAAAGAAACCTGAGAGCTTTTTAGAAATGCAGATCAGGGGCCCTTACTCTAAACGAATTAAATCAAAATCTGCATTTTAAACGCACACCCACAGGATTTGGATGCATGTTAGGGTTTGAGAAGCCTCATCTAGAGAATAGCAGGAAATAACAAGTACTTGCTAATTTGTGGCTCTCATTTGATAAGAGAGAATACAAAACAATCAGAGCACAACTCTCACTGCAGATTTCAAACATGATGTTGAGGTCAAACCTGCTTGTGGCCATTAACAATATATATGCTGATTCACTTGTATTCAGTCCAGATTCCCTCAAGTTGGTGGAACCTTTCCTTGGAGGAATTATAGAACTGCTCCAAGGATAACCCCATGGCCTGACCTTCTGTGAACTGGAAATTGGAACTTCTAATTGCTGTAGCTGCAATTTCCAAGCCCATCACTGGGGCCAGGAACTGAGCTCCAGTCCTTAAGATCTTGCCAGTTTCTTTTTCAATAGTTACAGTTTTCAAGAACAGCCAAGCTAGAGTGCTTTAAAAAAAAAAATTAATTTCATTAAGTGGACAAATGTGTGATTTATTCATATCAAATTTCATCCTTTGTTATGCTCAGCCAGGTTCTAATATTATTTCGTATGGGCCTGAGTTAATTAGTTCCATTAGGGTTCCCACTGGAATTTTAGAAAAATGGTTTTAAGGTAAGAAAAGTCTATTTTGGTCACCTATCAGAAAGTGAAGGGTAAACTTTAAAACTCTTTTCAAAGAGATACAGCTGTCTTCCAACCTTGATGAGGGTCATTCTAAAACTCAAGTTCCCCAGCCTGAGCCTATTAATGAAGGTTATTAATGAAGGCTTTTATATCTGAAGGGTGTGCTTCTTCAAAAGGATTTTGTCCCACAGAGAGGAGGTAAAGTGAGAGAGGACCAGTTTCTAACTTGTACTGCTTGAAATGGCAATAGAAAAAAGGGGCAGGCTTTGGATTGGAGAGGTAGAAAATCTTGGATTTACTCAGAACTCTACCACTATATAACTTGGTAAATTTGATTATTAGTCCTCTGGGTCTCAAAGCCTGTTGCCACTGAAACAATGATATGTAAATGAACCAAAACATTCCACCTTTGAAATGTGATAATTGTGATCTCTCTTCCCAATTTGGCAGGTAAAAAAAGTTATGGTTTTCACATTTTTTTCACACATATTTTACTTGAACTTTAAGAAAACATCATTTCTTGACTATATTCTTGACTTGGGTAAGGTAGTATTGGACTTATACCAAAATTATGTATTTGATTTGTTTAGATTTAATGTACATTAATACAGTGATATTCGTGACTCATTGCACTCTACTCATTGAATGAATGTCAACAAAATAATCTCTAAGACCTTTTCTAGAATGAATATTTACTGTTGTTCATGAAAATCTCTAAAATCCCTTAAGAAATCTGGCTAGATATGGAGATTATTGTTTGTTTCTTTGTTAGTATTCTCTCATTGCTTTTACTGGGTGCTTTAGTAAAACGCATGGAAGTAAAATTATATCTCTTCTCAATTTAATTGTAGAATCATCAGCTGGGCACCTGCTCTGTGCTTAGCAATATCCAAGGGATAATGAAGGCATCCCTTCAAAGAGGTTTCTTTATGGGAGGTCCCATGAAATACTAATCTTACAACTGCAGGCTTGAGTCAGATGGGAATATTTCTACCCCACAGTATGCCAGTCCATACCATCTATTGAGTGCCTTCTGGTTAGCCCAACACTGACAATGAAATAAATGAGTAAAGCGCAGCCCTATGCATGTGGAATTTATATCCTAGAGCAATGTCACAAAATGTTTCCACTCCTACCCCACCTTCATCTAGCCCAAAGACATGTTTTGTTTGGTCCACCCGATATATATTTGTTTTAAATTTGAAATTATAAAAATCAAGAGATTATAAGTGAAAACAAAGATCAACAACTTCTCTTATGAAAAAATTGAGCCATCCAGCATGGTTGAGCCTGCATTCTTGAATGGCAGTTTTTGGTCACCCTTTTATGTGGGGTGTGTGCCCTTGCAGGCTTAATTTATTCATTATATATCCATCTGACTTAGCATGTGCTGACCTATACCACTCCTGCTCCAAATATGCAAGATCGTGTTGGATATTAACTATATACCTGCCTATTTTATTACATTCAAGATGCATCTATTGCCTTTGCACTATCACACAGTTATCAGCCTAACTGCTGCTGGTTCATATAAATAAGACACAAACCTTATCTTTATAGAACTCTATAGCCCTCCCCAAACATAGCAAGTACAGCTCAGCTAGAATTTAAAAGACAATCAGTCATTCTGGTGAAGGAAGAAGGCAGATTTAAAAAACTAAACCTTCAAAAATTTAGAGACCATCAAAGGGATATTTCCTCAAGAGCAAATGGATTTTTGGGCCAGTGACCTTGTGAAGCAAGAAAGGCCAGGTTCCAAGCCAATGCAATGGATGGGTTGCACAATCACCCCGAATGCTGAGCACAGTGGAGACCATCAACTCTACTCTTCAGACAAAACAAGTTGTAGCATTACAGTTTGTTTTGCACCAAGATGCAGAACAGCTGTTACCAATTTACTGGAAGATCCTTTCAGTCTCATCACTCTTTAGATACTCCTCATCACCCACCAAAACTATTGCAACAGCCTCCTCCATGATCATGCTGTGTGCAAGATTGCTTGAGGCCAACCATCCCACCCATGAGATTAATCTTTCTAAAGCAGTTCTTATCACTTTATCCCTTTTCTAAACAACATCCAGTGACCATCCATGGTTGAGTGAGTCCAAACTCCCCAATTTGACAGTAAGGCATTTTGTAGAAGGCTTCTGTCTGACTTTCTTAATGTATCCCTATAGCGGAGCTCACAAACTGGCAGTCTGTAAGTTGTATCCAGTCCTCAGAAATGTTTTTGTGTGGCGCATACAGTGTTTTTACTAAAATTTGAATTATCTGTCAGTATGTACTAAATGACTCTCCCCTTTGTATTGGCACACGCTTTCTGCTTTACCAAAACCCACCACCACTCTCTATTGCCTTGCTCTGGTCCACTTCACTTGCCTGCATGACTTGCTTTAGTCATTGAGACATTGATTCAACTGGGTCACTGAGTTTACAAATGCCCCCTACATATATCAGCATCCAATCTATGTGACTTCTTACCGCCTATTTTATTTTTCTGGACTTTCCTCTGTTCTTCTCTCAAATGTCACCTCCTCTGTAAAGTCTTCTACCAGCTGTCAACCCTCTTTCCTCTGAGGGAGATAAGCAATAACATTACTCTTACAGCACTTTGTGGTTTTTTTGGTCAGTGTTCCCACCATCTGCTTAACTATAAGCTCCGCCAAGGTGAGGGTTATGTTTTATTGATCTCTTTAAGATCTCATTTACTCCCTCATACACTGTACTGTCCCTGTCTGCATGGAATTGTTATTCATTTTTCTTTGGACTTACAGGCCTAGATTAGTTATGTGTGCCCTTAAGAAGGCAGTAACTCATTTGAAATGTAGACATGGCTGAGTCGGAAGGCCTCCACAGACTTTTCGGTATTTTCAAGTATGGAGTGAGAAATGCTGTATCTAAAGGAAACTACAGAGGGAATTTAAGTAAATAGAACATGACCCTTTTTGTTGGAAGCTGGCTGTGATCTCCAGATTAAAACACTATTGCTACCTCATGAGGAGCATCAGCAAATCCTTGAGTATGGCTCAACTTGTGTTAGAATTGAAGGAGTCAGTCTATTCCTGGGGGCCCGGCTGAAATAATGAATTGAGTCAATGCCAGGTAGAGCACAAATACCTAGAAAAAATGAAATAGAAAGAACTCCATGTGCTGCATTTAAAAATGTCCATTTCTAAAGTTTCTGAGTAGCTAGAAAGGGGCTCACATTGCTGTTTGCCCTGCAGAGGACTGTCAATAAGTTACAAGATTATAGAGTCACATTTCAGGCACCAGAAATGGATCCAACTTAGTGAATTTTGACTGGAATAGCCAGTTGTAAAGTATTGACCAAGAAGAAGAAAGTCACCCTTTTTGAGCGTAATTAAATTCAGCAATGTTTTATGGATAACTGTGTGCCTAGAATAGTGCTAGAAACCAAGAGGAAGCTGAAACAAAAAAGCCAGAGCAGAAAACTAATGTTCATAACACCAATCACATTCCCAAGGGGTAACATACAAATTTGCCTTAAGGTTACCTTCAATCTGGTTAAGAAAACAACTCTTACCTATATATCAGAATAATCATAAATCTATGTAATTAAAGTAAGTAATAATGTATAAAAATAGCATTTTTTCTCATCGTCTTTCTGGATATGGCAGATCTCAAAACAAGTTTACTGAATTTCCAAAAGAATACAACAAATTTTCATCCTTCTCTCTGTATATACAGTCTTGTGAAATTGTCTACTAATGTTTAAAAGTAAGGTGGAATCTGTCACCTTCATGTACTCTCTGTCTTCCTGGGTCCTTGGCTAGGTAGAGGTATGGATGTATTCTATAGTCTGAGAGAGACCAGAAATACTGGGCAAACAAGCTGCTTTGACTTTGAGTTGATGAAAAGCTTATGAAAAAAATCCCTCCTTTTGTAGAGCTGCCAGGCCAGTCTTTCCAACTCAAGTTCAATGATGCATAAAAATTCTACCTGGAGTCATGGGGTTCCCCTCCCATCTTATCCTCTGTATCCCCCAGCCCAGATAGGATTTGATGCAGATAACATGGACACTGTTGGTTGCTTTTCTTTTAGCACAAGGATTCCTCAAAACAGAGTTTGGTTAATAAATTAAGCAGAAATCTAACTGTGAATGTCTGGATATATTTGAATAATATGTTTTGCTATCAGGACGACAACATTGGGTATGCAAAAACAGTTCCGAATATGAGATGAGGAGACCTGGACACCCTGAAAAGCCTTGAATTTGCTGGTTAGCTGGGTTCTGTCAGGCAATTCTCTCCCTTGTGAAATGGGTATAGTCAGCCCTGCCTGTCTACCAAAAGTGGCTTTTTTTTAGTATAAGTGAGAGAATACCTGTGGAATTGCCACAAAATTCTTAGAAAATCAGGACCCGCTACCAGTTTCTAGAGGCAATTTGAGTGAAGTGTTGTTAGAACTGAGGGAGGGCTGGGCTAGAGAACATCCTGAAGTTGAAAGCGGGTTAGCCAACATGCATTCATGCCCCTTCCTTTGGAGCTTGGGAACTGCCATTCCTTTTTGAGTCATGTATGATTTCTGTGGGCTGGGATTACAAGGGCAAATGTAGGAATCACTGTAATAATGGTCAGTACTTTTCACATTCTGCCATCCCATGAGTAGGGATAAGAGGTTAATTAAATATATCTCTCGGGCAGCAGAAATAATCAAGGCTGTCTCTGGAACACAGTTGCTTCAAAAAGTAGGCTTTTGTTTCAGGGAAAATCTCCCACAGAGAAACATGGAAGGCTAAAGAGAATTATAAATAGGACTATCATTTATGTCAATTATAAATAGATGTGTTCCCTTTTGATTAGAAGATTAATGCTAGCAGAAATGAGAGAAAAACTCCTGACAAAATATTGTTACATGCTAATAGTTAGATCTGATACCTTTTCCTCCCTGAGGTATTTTCTCTGATTTTCCCTAAATGAAGACTTTCTTCTCATTTGAATTTACAGTCCAGTTTAGTCTTAGAAGTGCATTTGTTCATACTTCATCAGCTCCTTAGGATCTCTAAGTTAGCACACACACATTCTCACACACATGCACACACACACACACACACAAACACACACACCCCTACCTTTATTTAAATGGAAAAACTGAAGAAGTTGAATGTCCATGTTAGGAATTTAAAAGGCGGCAAAACTTTCTCCTCGGTTGCTCCTAAGTTGGCCACTATGCCCTCCTCCATAAGTTCTGCTTTCTATGAGGGAGATGTTTTACCAAACTACTATGTACATATGGATCCTTAGCAAACCATATTAGCACTGAGCATAATGACCACAGAGATAAAGGAAAAGATTAGTAGCAGAAGGACCATAAGCAGTTACTGCTGAGCACTTGCCCGATATGGAGCCATATTTTTCATTCTCCAGGGAGCAATATCCAATGGGATCCCAACTCTTTACATATGTTTAGCCAACTTCTTGTCCTCTGATCATGTTCGTGACTCTTCCCAGGACCAGGAAGAGAAATGACAACTTTTCATCCAAGCTGTCTGCTAGGTTCATCCTGGGAGGAGAGATTGCAGGGTGCCTGAATCCTCTATTGGACATACTGGAATGCTTGTCTCTTCCCTGCTAGGATGACAGGATGGGGAATTTTGCCTGAGTCTGCCCACCTTGCTTCATGGAGGCTTTTGATTTCAGCTACTGCAGACTCAGCATTAAGGAAGTGGCTGCAGGTAGAGACTGGAAGAGAGGGTAGATGCAATGAACGGAGACCTCTGTATGGAACTCATATCCCACTTGAAATGCACTATTCTGGTTTCATTGTGAGGTATTTCAAAATGAACTTAACTTGTCAACTGAAAATATATCATCTGACCTGAGATTTCTGGAAAAAACATGAATCAGAGGTTTTGAAAGTCTGAGTCCTAACACATAAAGAAATATATTGAATATTTATAAAGATATCACATTCTTAGAACTGTTGGACACGTTTCTGTGTGTGGCCTCTCTCTTCCAAGTGGCATTGCTCAACAGCCCAGCTCTCATCAGAAGGCTGACACTATACTGTTGTGCAACTTGCAGCCATGGCAATGTCACTTTGCTAACTTCATTTGCCGTGCATTCAACTACTGAGGAGCCAAACAGCTTTAAGTTTGAGTCAGAAGTTCTAGGCAGGATCACTCTTGTGAAACCTGAACCCTTAGTTCTTCTAAAAAGTCAAAATACATTTGGATCTTGCAAATTGAGAATGTCAGAGCCAATATTTTCCTCTTTAATCAAAACCCAGGAATGGCATAGTGGGTGGCTGGAGCCATTTTCTCTTTTCCTCCCTTTCCCTTCCCCCACACTCCCAGCCAAGATTCTCTGGGATTGAGAGAGCTGAAGTGGAAAAGCAGCTCTGGCCCTTTTGTGTTCAGCCCTGAACCTGTCTGCCAAGCCCCATATTAATGATGGACTCTAGCACATTGTGATAGAGAGGCATGAGCCTGAAATCACCAATTTGTCCCCAGACTGCTAGGTAAAAAGCAAACAGGAAAGGCTTCTTCTTCCCTCTCATCCCTGCATTCCCAGTCAAATATCTGGGGCTCTATCCAACAGCCTGGCTCTATAGCACACATTTGCCTCTCACTCAGTTGACCCCTTGATGGGGAATCTTCCATCCACATTGGATCACTCCACTGGCTCGATCTATGAACAATTTTCAAAATTGAGGAAATAAGACCCTTTTCCATTCTTAAATAGGCTGGCCTAAATGTTCTTGGGAGCTTCATGGAGAGTGTCATGTCCTGGCTTATTCACAAAGGTGACAATGGCCTTCAGACTTAGTTAAGACAAACATTGGCACACGTAGGTGGTCATCAGATGTTAATGTTTATCTTGTTCCTTCTGTATTACTGTCATCTTTCAGGGAAATCTAGGAATAGCAGAAAAATCAACATTCCCTTCCCTATGGGGCATGTGCTTCCTTCTAGGGAGTAGAAAGAGAAAACTCTTCATTCCCTAGACCCCATGAGTCACTCTGGAGGGTTTGTATTAGCCGTGGTTAATGGCAAGTTGCATAAATGGAGAGCTTCCAAAACCTTGCCACAATGCCTGTGAAGCACAATAAAGGTACTCATGTTTGTCTGGAAGTCACAGCAGGTGTTTAAAGTAGGCCTTGAACAGGGAGGATTTTGATAGTTGGAGAAATCCTGGGCAAAGAAACTAATTCAATAGAAGAGCACATGGAGAGCAAAGTAAGGAGTATGTTTGCAGGGACATGAGACATCAGCCAGTTGTTTGGGCATTATGCTAGCGCAGAGCAGTTCAAGATAAGCCCAGAAAGATAGGTTGACACATCTATATTGAAGAATTATAATAGCTAGCACTTTCCAAGCTCTTATATGCATGACACTGTTTTAAGTACTTACATGTACTCATTGACTCACCAAACAACTCTGTGAAATAGGTACTATTATTATCCTCACTTTACAAGTGAGGCCATTGAGGCACAGAGAAGTACAGAATGTGCTTACAGGTACATAGCTTCTAAGCACAACAAATTCAGGGTTTTAACTCAGGCAGCGTACCCAAGCACCCATGGTACCTGACAACCTTGACAGCATGCTCTCCATAGCATACATTTATTCTTTGCTTCTTCTTCCATCCCCACATCCCTAGCCGTGGAAAGGCTGAGTAGTAACGCCTAAGGCCCAAGCTCATCTCTTTCTTAGCAATGCCTCTTCCAAATTCATCATAAGAGAAATCTATCTTTCCCTGTTACAGGCCCCTCTTTATTTATACATACAGTAATTTTCCCAACCTTACTTATATTAGAGTTAAGAATGTGTTCATCTGTGGACTTCTTCAGATAATAATTGACATCATATTCCTCTTTATGTCCTCAGAACCTGGGACAGTGGTTTGCATGGAGAAAGTGCTCAATTAACATTGCCTGAATATAATTGAATACCAGAGGCCACTAACTGAGGCCTGAAGAAAAGTTTCCAAATCCTAACTATGTCTTTAAGATCATCTTTCCAAATTCAAAAAAAAAAAAAAAATCTAAGAAATGTCAAGTCCTATAGGGAACTCTCCCACTCCTGAAAACCTACATCCCATAAAAAATGCTTTGAAAAAGCACAATGTGGACCCTCCTAGGCCACACACCTAACCCATTATGCCATCTTTAGCCTTGTGTGACTGTAAAAGAATGCTAATGGCAGCAGTGATTCTCAAGGCACAAACACAGCCACACATTAATGACATATCTCACTAAGAATTGTGGAGTTCCAGGATTTCTGAGAAGACTCCTTTCATTCTAATAAAGTTCTCAGCTTCTCGACCCCCAAACCCTAACTCCCTGAGGAAAATTCAAAAACATTTGATTTAATTAAAACTTTTTTTTTTCACACTTAAGTCACAAGTTTTCACAGGGTGCAACATGTTGCTAACCCAGTAATTTCCAGACAAGGCTGCTGAGCAAAGCAGGTGCTGGTTTCTTTTCTTTTCTTTTCTTTTCTTTTTTGACAGAGAGAGAATCTCACTCTGTCACCCAGGCTGGAGTGCAATGGCACGATCTTGGCTCACTGCAACCTCCGCCTCCCAGGTTCAAGCGATTCTCTTGCCTCAGCCTCCTGAGTAGCTGGGATTACAGGTGCGTGCCACTGTGCCCAGCTAATTTTTGTATTTTTAGTAGAGATGGGGTTTCAACATCTTAACCAGGCTGGTCTCAAACTCCTGACCTCGTGATCCACACACCTCGGCCTCCCAAAGTGCTGGGATTACAGGTGTGAACCACCACACCCGGCTGGTGCTGTTTTCTTTTTAGGGCCCATGTTCTTAAATTGCTTTGCTGCTTAGATGTCTCGAAAGGCCAAGTTTCTTTGGCAGATTCCAGCCCAAGCACTCCCTCTTTGACCCAACTCTTTTCTGGCTCAAAAGACTTCTTTTTCCCATAGGTGCAGTTAGCCAATAAGAAGAGAATGTCTTATCTTTTTAAAAAGCATGCCTTCAATATCTTCATTAGTTATTTCCAAACTCAGAGAATCAATAACCACAATAAGAGCAGCACCATGCTTTCTTGAAGGATGTCAAACAAGGTTGCCGAATTGCCTACAGTTTTGTAATTGGCAAGACCACCCTAACACAGATTGAGTGTTATAGATCTGCAAAGTTCAGTGCTAAAATATGATTGGTAAGTGTGCAAATATTTACTGAGCATCTATTATATAACAGGCTCTATAACAAACGCTGGGGATATGACATTTGTATTAGTCCATTTTCACACAGCTATAAAGAACTGCCCGAGACTGGGTAATTTATAAAGAAAGGAGGTTTAATAGACTCACAGTTCCATATGGCAGGGGAGGCTTCAGGAAACTTATGATCATGGCAGAAGAAGAAGCAGGCACATCTTCCATGGTGGCAGGTGAGAGAGTGCGAAGGGGGAAGATCCCCTTATAAAACCATCAGATCACATGAGAACTCACTTGCTATCAGGATAACAGCATGGAGGAAACCACACCCATGATCCAATCACCTTCCACCAGGTCCCTGCCTCCACACATGGGAATTACAGTTCAAGATGAGGTTTGGGTGGGGACACAGCCAAACCATGTCAACACTGAACCAAACTAACAGAGTTCCTGCCTTAGATGCTTAGAGATTAGCCAGAAAGGTGAACATGGCCAGTGCCAAAGAAGAGCAAGGAAGGGAGAGATCCCTGTACACTGGAATTGTCTGAGCAGTAAGCTATACGGTGTATTCCTCAAGCTTTCTTTCCTTCCCAATGGTTGGAATACCTTTCTCATCAACCTCCCATCTTCTTTTCACTTTCTCCTCTTTTCAGCCTCTATAGCATGCCTTGTTACACACCCACTGTTACAACTGGTATTAGATTTGTTGTGGCAAGAAAGCCTCAGTGTCCACAGGCCTACATCTTAGCACCTTGATCTTGAGCGTCTAGAAGTTCTGGCTTCCTGGAGGCTCATTACTTACTCTGTTAAACAAATAAAATACAGAGTAATAAAAAGTACTCAGTAATACATTATTTGTTTGAGAGATACTGAAATGATCTATAGAAAAGAGAGCAATGCTCTCTGATCCTTGAAGATCAAATGCATCAGAAGTTATATGTTTTGATAAAACTTCATTGATGAACTTAGTTTCTACCCAGGAGTCAATTGGTTTGTGTAGAAAAGTCCCGAGAATAGAAAAGCTATCCTAGGTGTACAGAGCCACTCTTGAAATTCTGTATATGAAACTGTGACTCACTTGATAAAGCATTAGAGTGTATGGTTTGACACCTGCATATTTTCTTAGCAGTAGCCTTTCTGGTGTTCCAAAATTTTTCTTCTTGTTATCCACTGATACCATCAGACTAATATACTATAACAGGTTAACAGACTAAGCAACTATAACTAATCTACTATAAGGATCTTCTAAAGACTCTTTCAAGGCTGAACCTCTGTGACTCCACATTCTGAGATCACAAATCCTGTCTTCAATTAACAGAGGCTTAAGGGAAATGACCCAAGATTTTTCTTCTGAAAATACACCCAAGGTATTATTGGAATCTTATTCAAATCAGAAAGAATGATTCAAAACTAGAGGCAGAGATGGAAGTATATTATTATATTAATAAACAGCATATAGATATTGAGAAAATGAAATTAAATGTAGCAAGGGAACTTACTTAAGTCTCCCAAATGAGTCTGAAAAAAAGGCAAATGTGTCCTGTATCTGTATTTGCCAACACGGAAAGAATAATAACCATCTCCAAATTAGATGATGACGGCCTTAGCCTTCAGATAGAGGGTGAAGAACAGATTGAAAAGTCTGGAAATGTAGCATTTTATCAAGGTGAATTCAGTCCCAGAGCAACTGGGTGTCCATTTGTCTCCAAGTGGAGTATTGTACGATGGCATGTTTCCATTTGTGGCAGAGAGCTGCTGGGGCCATTGGAGCAAGAGAGGCTTCACAAACAAAGTTGACAACCAGTGTTCAAAGGCAAATGCAATTCCTGTCACACTCAAAATAGTTCATTTAGCTCTTTATGCTACTCTCTTACTCTTTGTCATGGAGCAATTTCTAGGAGAGTTGCATAACAGTAAGGAGATTTTTAACTTTAAGCAGCAAATAAGTGAACTGGGCAAGGAGAGCATGAAATTTAGTGAGGAAAAAGAAAAAGAGTGATAGAAATAATATAAAAACCCTGGGAAGAAATCATTTCCCCTGTAGAGAATCTACTATATGAAAAGTCATTCCTCTAAAATAGATGTACTCAGGATGGATTTTCTCCATTCAGAAGAATCCATAACTTAAACACTTTTGAAGTCTTCATCTCGTATCCTCATGTTTGACATGTCTGAGCACTTCCTTCTTGAGAATTCGCCCTCTTTCTATGCTACTGGATGAGACCAAAGGAGAATCCATGAGCCAGGTGTTCCTTGGAGGTCTCTCCACCTACGCACATTTGTGCTTCACATCTGCCAAGTTAATATGATATGACAAGGCTTAGAAACCCCAGGTAATCCAGAGGGCAAGAGTTTGTACCAAGAATAGAGGTAGAATTAGGGCTGAAAAAGACCTTTGAATTCATAAAATCCCTCCAAGGAGAAGGTATTAGAATTCCCTGTCAGAGAAGAGACAACTTGAGAGAGGCCTGTGCCGAAATTCCTGTAGGGGTGGAAACAACAAATAAATGTACTGCCTTCCTGTCCTGAGAACAGAAAACTATAGCAATGGGATATCATATCTTTTTTATTATTATTAAAGTTCTGGGATACATGTGCAAAACATGCAGGTTTCTTACATAGGTATACATGGAGGTTTGCGGCACACATCAACCTGTCATCCACATTAGGTATATCTCCTAGTGCTATCCTTCCCCTAGCCCCTCATTCCCTGACAGTCCCCAGTGTGTGATGTTCCCCTCCCTGTGACCATGTGTTCTCATTGTTCATCTCCCACTTATGAGTGAGAACATGTGGTGTTTAGTTTGCTGTTCCTGTCTCAGTATGCTGAGAATGAGGGTTTCCATCTTCATCCATATCCCTGGAAAGGACATGAATTCATCCTTTTTTATGGCTGCATAGTATTCCATGGTGTATATTTGCCACATTTTCTTTATCCAGTCTATGATTGATGGTTATTTAGGTTGGTTCCAAGTCTTTGCTATTGTGAATAGTGCTATAATAAACATGTGTGCATGTGTCTTTATAGCAGAACGATTTATAATCCTTTGGGTATATACCCAGTAATGGGATTGCTGGGTCAAATGGTATTTCTAGTTCTAGATCCTTGAGGAATCACCACACTGTCTTCCACAATGATTGAACGAAGTTACATTCCCACTAATAGTGTAAAAGCATTCCTATTTCTCTACATCCTCTCTAGCATCTGTTATCTCCTGATTTTTTTAATGATTGCCATTCTAACTGGCATGAGATAGTATCTTGATGTGGTTTTGATTTGCATTTCTCTAATGACCAGTGACGATGAGCTTTTTCTCATGTGTTTCTTGGCTGCATAAATGTCTTTTGAGAATTGTCTGTTCATAGCCTTCACCCACTTTTTGAAGGGGTTGTTTGTTCCTTGTAAATTTAAGTTCTTTGTAGATTCTGGATATTAGCCATTTGTCAGATAGGTAGATTGCAAAATTTTTCTCCCATTTTGTTGGTTGCCAGTTCACTCTAATGATAGTTTCTTTTGCTGTGCAGAAGCTCTTTGTTTATTTTGGCTTTTGTTGCCATTGCTTTTGGTGTTTTAGTCATGAAGTCCTTGCTCATGCCTATGTCCTGAAAGGTATTCCCTAGGTTTTCTTCTCGGGTTTTTTATAGTGTTAGATCTCATGTTTAAATCTTAAATCCATCTGGAGTTATTTTTTTAATAAGGTGCAAAGAAGGGATCCAGTTTTAGCTTTCTGCATATGGCTAGCCAAACCTTTCTTAAAGTTATTCAGCATGCACTCATTGGGGTTGGTTTCAATGCTTTTCCTCTCATCTCCTCCCTTACGATGCGATGCAGTCACTCAGCCTTTCGTTCTTAGACCAAATCACATCCCACTACAGGAGTCTGAAGCGCCACCTAGCCAGGAGAGTACCTTAATTCCTCTAGTAGAAGGGCGGCTCCTAGTGGCTGTATGCGGAATCATCCCAGATCCGGTTCCTCTCACAGTCGCTTTGCAGCACACAGTCCACTCTAAGGGATCTGGGTCTGCCCACACGACTCCCTGCATTGGTTCCTCCCAGAACCATCTCTTTCGCACACTTTCACAACCCCCACCTTCCCAGTTTTTGCCTTTCCTCTTCAAGCCCCAAATATCTTACCACACTTCTGAAGCGTGCTGATCCTAAAGTCATTCTGCAGCACGTTCCCTGTTTTGTTGTGCTGTCCAGCCTAGATGTGTGTTGTCTACAAAGCTCCAGGATTCTAGCATGGGCCTTATCTATTGCTTTGTGCTGCAGCACCTAGAAGGCTGGAGTCCTGCCTGCTTGGGCATTTCGTATGACATTTGCTGTGTTACAGAAACTTACAGTTAGTAGCCATAGAGAACAAGAATACAAGAATTTCTAAGCTTGTAAAACTTGCAAAGCAGGATACAATTCTACAGGAGGGGGAAGAACCCAGGGAAGTGTGCTTATAAAAGAAAAAGTTGGCTGGGTGTGGTGGCTCACGCCTGTAATCCCAGCACTTTGGGAGGCCAAGGTGGGTGGATCGTGAGCTCAGGCGATTGAGACCATCCTGCCTAATATGGTGCAACCCCATCTCTACTGAAAATACAAAAAATGAGCTGGGCGTGGTGGCGTATGCCTGTAGTCCCAGCTACTTGGGAGGCTGAGGCAGGAGAATCGCTTGAATCCAGGAGGCGGAGGTTGCAGTGAGCTGAGATCGCGCCACTGCACGCCAGCCTGGGTGACAGGGCGAGCTTCTGTCTCAAAAATAGTAATAATAATTTTTGCTTCTCTTTCCTGCATTAATTGTGTTTTTTTATTATGTTGTTTTATTTTTCTTTTCCCCCTTCAACTGCTTCCCAGGATTCATGACATCTTCTTATATTTGTAACCATTGTTACCAAAATGCAATAGAACAAGATAGAGTTTAGCGGTTTCCAAGATGGAATTATTTTCCTAAGAAAAAAAGGGTCAAGATCCCCTCAAAAGTTGCCAGATTCCCTTCTTTACAGAACAAGAAGTAAAGTATATGATCTGTTGAAAATGAAAAAAATTTGAAATGTCTTACAGCTGGTAAAAGGTTCGAGGTTGACCTGGATGTCCCCAGGTGGAAGGATAGCTAACCTACCTTGATGAATAAAAATGCAAGTTACAGAACATATGTACTAGAATTTCATTTAAAAACAACAGCAACATCCCACAGGTGTTGTGTGCTTCGCCAAAATTAAAAAAAACAAAAAACAAAAAAAAACAGCAACAGTAACACTCCCTCGCAACCAACTTTGTGGGACATTTTATTGAAAACACATATATTTAGAGGAATGTTGCTGTGTCCGGAAATAGGCCGAGGAGGATACACACTGAGCTGTTATCAAAGGTTACCCTAAGAGTGGGTGGAGGCAGAGGCGGGAAACAGGGTTTCCTGAGAGGTACTGGGTGGGGTTACTTCCTTTTTATTTTATATACCTTCACATTCTTAAATTTTTTCATATCATTTAAAAACATTCAAAAGGAAATAAGTTAAAAGAATTTAATAAATGCCTTTGCTTGCAAGCTCAGAGTATAAACTAGATAGGTTTTGCTTATACATTTTAAATAATTAGAATTTTTAAAATCCATTTTTCAGAGGATGTGTGGTAATAAGAAAAAGTACATTTTCCTTTGGTGATTATTTTGCAAATATAAAAATGGCAAATTGCCCTGAGATTTTAGTGCAAATTTTTAAAATATGATCTTGAAGAGCTAAACAGTTTTGGAGTATAGGCAGACAGAAACTCAGTGGGTAAACCAAATTCATGCTCGGAATTGGGCACAGACAAAAATGTGATGCAGGAATTCACTAATTCACTGACCGTGTCTTTGCCACACAAATACTCACTCATTCTTGCCTTGGCAAACATATCCTTTCCCTCTTATAATGTATTTTTCTTTCTTATACAAAAACCCAATTCCAGAAGGGTTTAAGAACACATTCACATGAATGTATAAATGACTCTTTAATGTTATACCTTCCTAACCAGATTTGCTTTTTAACAAACTAACAAAGGAATGAAGGTCTAATGGTGGAATGTCACATATTAGTTAGAATCTGGGGGGTGAGGCACTCGTTGACTGCTCATGCATATCCACAGCATCGTCAGCAATGGCCTGGGGGTGCCAGGTGCTTCCAGATTTACAGGTGATTGGCATATGTCAGGATCGTGCTGGAGCTGTGTTTGGAATCCTATAAACAAGCCGTCCCAGAGTAGACCATTCTTCACCACGTGTCTGATGACATCCACCCAGCTCCAGATCGGAAATAGACATGGAACTAGCAGGGGCAACCTAGGCAGCAGAGCATGGATCCCTCCTGTCCCTGGGAGGAGCAGCTGCCCATGATGGCAGAGGCTTGGAGAGCCAAGAAGAAGAGTCTCTGGGAGCAGGTATCATTGGCTGAGGAGAAAAGGAAAGACACTGAGTGCAGCAGGACTGGAAAGAAGGAAAACAGAAAATGGATGAAGGCAGAGGGAGCCTCTGGCTGAGAGCACAGAATGCGGACTGCTGGGTCAGACCCAGGTTCGAGCTGTGCGATCTTGGTCACCATTCTGTGCCTTGGCTTTCCCATCTATCAGATGAAGACAATCATAGAACGTGCCTCATAGGATTGTTGTGAGGATGAAACGTGTCAATGTACATAAACTACTTAAAGCCTGGCACATAGTAACCACTCCAGGAATCTTTGCTATCATCATCGTACTAAAAGCCGAGTGTTCAAGTCTCCACCTGCACGTTCAGAGGCAAAGCAGAGCCTGCAAGCTCACAGCAGTCTGTAGTTTCTGGCCTGTCACAGCGCAGGATTACTTTAAATCAAGTGGTCAAGGTCCTTATCCTTAAAGAATCCCAACCTTCAAGCTGCCAAAGAGCCAAAGCAGCGTAGGATTAGGAGCCGAGCAGAGATGGTCTTGAGTCTCAGCTCTACACTTACCAATTATGTGACCTTAAGCTTGCTAAGCCTCTGTCTATTATGAGACTGCTGTGAGATAAAAATGAGGTAATCTATATAAAGAAAATAAAGATAAGTTATCCTTGGTTGGACATAATTTTAACAATCCCCCGGCACCAGTGTTAGAGTTTACAGGAGCCTTTTCAGTGTCTGCATCACATATTTTCTCTGATAAATATCATGCTAATACCGGTAGAGGCAAACTCTTCATAAGTGACAGACTATCAAATGACACAGAATGATTAGAAGATTGGCATTTTTAGATCTATTCCTCTTTTTTGCATCATTTGTATAAAACAGTTATATACAACATGAACTGAGGTTACAAACATAGGTCAGTTTTGCTAATAGAGGTTTAAAAACATGATTCCACAGTTTGGTTGTGTTAAAGTTGGCTGGCTAAGATGTAGTATCAGAACCCGGCTCCTCCCAGTGCAGGGTCAATGGTCTTTTTTGGTCTTTCAGCCTGGAGAAGAGCACATGGGAGAATTGGAAATAGATTTAAGAAATATTTGGGGTGTAAAATGGAAAGGTCTAGATGATTGATCAGATTTGGGAATGCAGGAAAAGAGAACCAAAGATCACTCCTTTGTTTCCAGCTTGACTAACTTGGGGAATGACATTACCAATAATCAGAAAAAAGAAAAAGAACCTTTTAAAGAAGGAAGATGAGGAGTTGAACTTTGGACAAGTTGAATATTAGGTGCTAAGATTCATGAATCCATGTAATACTATCTAGCAGGCAGTTGACTATTAAGAACCCAAAGCTTAACAGCATTAGAGGTAGCCAGAGAGAGCTCTGGGCTGAACATATGGATTATTTTTGAAGTCATCAGCAAAGCAGTGATGTTAGCAGGTGCGTTTACCCAGGAAGAGACTTGGGAAGAACAGTGGAATGAACACAGAGTTCTGCGGGGAAACGAGATTTAAGCAGTGGTTGGGGAAAGAGGAACTCCAAAAGAATGCAGAAGAAGAATAATCACGAAACAAGAGAGGACTACCACTGGGCTGAGGATACAACTATTGGTTCACAATGATGGACAAATTGCATGCAAAACCTATCTGTTCTGCATTTCCAGATCCAACTAAAATGTTGCAAAGCAATCATACAGGAGTAAACTGCCACAGTATAAAGAAAAGTAAGTGAATCACTGACAGAAGAATTCAACTAATTACATGAATCTAGAAAGCATGCAGACAAGTGGAAACCAGAATGCAGGGCAGAGGCTGCAGAATCCCGGAGAGTAAGTGGAAGGGGTTCAGATCTGGAGGGAAGAGAGGTAGGTGCTTTGGATGACCACAGGGCAAGCACAAAAGTATGTCCCTGAGATAGCCAGCCCATTCCCTGCCCTGCACAGGACTTCCAGGTCAAATATCTGTAGACAGTCTTCTAATAAGTAGAATCAGTTGTGGGGTGGGGGGACAACTAGGGCAGGTAGTGTATCTGTGATCATGAAAGCAAGGGCCTCCACACTGTGGCCCTCAGGGGTCACCTAGCCTACTAGCTGGCTCCTGTCCTCCTCTTCACAGCTTAAAGCACACTGACGATCCTTGGGCCGAATACAGCCTAGCTCTCATGTCATGCAGTCTATAGTTCTTTAAGAACGTGAGTCAGCTTTCTACATTTATAAATGTGGGTATTTCACATGAAAATCGAGATGACCAAGTTCTCTGGAAATTTCAGAAGATCAACTGCAGCTTAGCAGGCCTGCCCCCTTCTCCTGCATTCTACCTGATGCAATCTGCACACAGCTTTACCAGTTTATGAGATGTGCCTTGCACCGTGTGTGAGCTCTCTGTAAGTAAAGCCTACCAGATGACAGATCCTACACCTATACATAGGAGCCCCAAATCAGCAGAAAAAAGTCTTTTTATCAGTAAATATGGACAAGGCCTGTCATTCGTAAAAGTCACTCACAAAGGAGGATCAACCTAGTAAAAGTTTTCTTTAGAGCAAGCTTGTCTGTAACTGGAAACCAAAGGAGAAATGCCTTTGGATGTCTATGGAAAATGATTAGTCACCCAGAATTACGTGCTGAAAGTGACACACTGTGAGGCAGGAGGCAGTTAGTGAAGCAGATAGTCCCACATTGAAGTGAAGCAAGGAAGGGAAGGACATGGGTGGGACCTGGAGGCAATGCAAGGTGCAGATTCAGAACAGACCGAGAGAGGAGCCCTTCCAGACTGGAGCAGGAGGATGGCGAGCTCCCGGAGCCATGCATTTAAGAATGGAGAATCAGTGTGATAGAAACAATGAGTTTGAAAGGCAATTAATACCTCCAAAAAGGTGGGAGGGAGGCAATATGAGATGTCTCCAGGTAGCAAGAAGAGGAGCTCTTCCAACTATAGGCATAACCTCTTTAAGCAAACCTTAGCATATAGAGCTCTCTCTCAAATCCTGGGAGATAAAAGCCCTCAAGCCACATTGAAACAGCAGCATGTGCACAGCAGGCTAGGGATTTGCCCCATGGTGTATTTAAATCTGCAACAGAGTTGCTGCTGGCTTTATCTAGCAGATGCATTATGAAAAGCTATGAAAAAGTGATTTTTCAAAATAAATACTTTATTTTTATCTTTATTATAAGTTCTGGGGTACATGTGCAATTCATGCAGGTTACATAGGTATACCCGTACTATGGTGGTTTGCTGCATCCATCACCCTGTCATCTACATTAGTTATTTCCCCTAATGCTATCCCTCCCCTATCCTCCCACCCCCTGCAGGCCCTGGTGTGTGATGTTCCCCTCCCTGTGTCCATGTGTTCTCACTGTTCAACACCCACTTATGAGTGAGAACATGTGGTGTTTGGTTTTCTGTTCTTACCAGTTTCCTAAGAATGATGGTTTCCAGCTTCATCCAAGTCCCTGCAAAGGACATGAACTCATCCTTTTTTGTGGCTACATAGTATTCCATGGTGTATATGTGCCACATTTTCTTTCTGCAGTCTATAAAATTGTTGGGCATTTGGGTTGGTTCCAAGTCTTTGCTGTTGTGAAGACTGCTGCAATAAACATACATGCGCATGTGTCTTTATAATAGAATGATTTTAATCCTTTGAGTATGTAGCCAGTAATGGGATTGCTGGGTCAAATGATATTTCTAGTTCTAGATCCTGGAGGAATTGCCACGCTGTCTTTCACAATGGATGAACTAATTTACACTCCCACCAACAGTGTGAAAGCGTTGCTGTTTCTCCACATCCTTTCCAGCATCTGTTGTCTCCAGATTTTTTAATGATCGCCATTCTAACGGGAGTGAGATAGTATCTCAATGTGGTTTTGATTTGTATTATTCTAATGACCAGTAATGATGAACTTTTTTTCATACATTTGTTGGCTGCATAAATATCTTCTTTTGAGAAGTGTCTGTTCATATCCCTGGCCCACTTTTTGATGGGGTGGTTTGTTCCTTGTAAATTTAAGTTCTTTGTAGATTCTGGATATTAGCCCTTTATCAGATGGGTAGATTGCAAAATTTTTTTCCCATTCTGTTTGTTGCCAGTTCACTGTAATGATAGTTTCTTTTACTGTGCAAAAGCTCTTTAGTTTAATTAGATCTCATTTGTCTATTTTGGCTTTTTTTGCCATTGCTTTTTGTGTTATAAGCATGAAGTCCTTGCCTATGCCTATGTCCTGAATGGTATTGCCTAGGTTTTCTTCTGGGGGTTTTTATGGTGTTACATCGTATGTTTAAAGCTTTAATCCATCTGGAGTTAATTTTTGTATAAAGTGTAAGGAAGGGGTCCAGTTTCAGCTTTCTGCACATGGCTAGTCAGTTTTCCCAACACCATTTATTAAACATGGAATCCTTTCCCCATTGCTTTTGTCAGGTTTGTCAAAGATCAGATGGTTGTAGATGTGTGGTGTTATTTCTGAGGCCTCTGTTCTGTTTCACTGGTCTATATCTGTTTTGGTACTATTACCTTGCTGTTTTGATGACTGTAGTCTTGTAGTATAGTTTGAAGTCAGGTAGCATGATGCCTCCAGCTTTTTGTTGTTGTTATTTGTTTTGCTTAGGATTATCTTGGCTATGCAGACTCTTTTCTGATTCCATATAAAGTTTAAGGTGATTTTTTACAATTCTGTGAAGACAGTCAATGGTAGCTTGATGGGGATAGTATTGAATGTATAAATTATTTTGGGCAGTGTGGCCATTTTGATGATACTGATTCTTCCCAATCATGAACATAGAATGTTTTTCCGTTTGTGTCCTCTTTTATTTCCTTGAGTAGCGGTTTGCAGTTCTCCTTGAAGAGACCCATCACATCCCTTGTTAGTTTTATTCCTAGGTATTTTATTCTTTCTGTAGCAATTGTGGAATGGGAGTTCACTCATGATTTGGCTGTTAGTCTGTTATTGGTGTATAGGAATGCTTGTGATTTTTGCATATTGATTTTGTATCCTGATACTTTGCTGAAGTTGCTTATCCAGTTAAGGAGATTTTGGGCTGAGATGATGGGGTCTTCTAAATATACAATCATGTTGTCTTCAAATAGAGACAATTTGACTTCCTTTTTTCCAAATTGAGTACCTTTTATTTCTTTTTCTTGCCTCGCTGCCCTGGCCAGAGTGTCCAGTACTCTGTTGAATAGGAGTGGTGAGAGAGGGCATCCTCGTCTTGTGCCAGTTTACAAAGGGGATGCTTCCAGTTTTTGCCCATTTAGTGTGATACCAGCTGTGGGCTTGTCATAAATAGCTCTTATTATTTTGAAATACGTTCTATCAATATGTAGTTTATTGAGAGTTCTTAGCATAAAGGGCTGTTGAACTTTGTCAAAGGGCTTTTCTGCATCTATTGAGATAATCATGTGGTTTTTGTTTTTGGTTCTGTTTACGTGATGGATTACATTTATAGATTTGCATATGTTGAACCCACCTTGCATCCCAGGCATGAAACTGAGTTGATCATGATGGATAAGCTTTTTGATGTGCTGTTGGATTTGGTTTGCCAGTATTTTATTGAGGACTTTTGCATCAATGTTCATCAGGGATATTGATCTGAAATTGTTTTTAGTTGTGTCTCTGCCAGGTTTTGGTATCAGGATGAATGTTGGCCTCATAAAATGAGTTAGGGAGGATTCTTTCTATTCAGAATAGTTTCAGAAGGAATGGTACCAGCTTTTCTTTGTACCTTTGGTAGAATTTGGCTGTGAACCCATCTGGTCCTGGACTTTTTTTGGTTGGTATGCTATTAATTGTTGCTTCAACTTCAGACCTTGTTATTGGTCTATTCTTGGATTCAACTTCTTCCTGGTTTACTCTTGGGAGGATGTAAGTATCCAGGAATTTATCAATTTCTTTTAGATTTACTGGTTTATTTGCATAGTGTGTTTGTAGTAATCTCTGATGGTAGTTTATTTCTGTGGGATTGGTAATGATAACCTCTTTATCATTTTTTATTGCATCTATTTTATTCTTCTTTTATTAGTATGCCTAGCAACCTATTTTGTTGATCTTTTCAAAAAACAAGTTCCTGGATTTATTGATTTTTTGAAGGGTTTTTTGTGTCTCTGTCTCTTTCAGTTCTGCTCTGATCTTAGTTATTTCTTGTTTTCTGCTAGCTTTTGAATTTCTTTGATCTTGCTCCTCTAGTTATTTTAATCATGATGTTAGGGTGTCAATTTTACATTTTTTCCTGATTTCTCTTGTTGGCATTTAGTGCTATAAATTTCTCTCTGGACAGTGTTTTAAATGTGTCCCAGAAATTCTGGTACATTGTGTGTTTGTTCTTTCTGGTTTCAAAGAACTTGTTTATTTCTGCCTTAATTTTGTTATTTACCCAGTAGTCATTCAGGAGCAGGTTGTTCAGTTTCCATGTAGTTGTCTGGGTTTGAGTGAGTTTCTTAATCCTGAGTTCTAATTTGATTGCACTGTGCTCTGAGAGACTGTTTATGACTTCCGTTCTTTTACATTTGCTGAGAGTGTTTTATTTCTAACTATGTGGTCAATTTTAGAGTAAGTGTGATGTGTCACTGAGAAGAATGTATATTCTGTGAATTTTGGGTTGAGAGTTCTGTAGATGTGTATTAGGTTTGCTTGGTCCAGATCTGAGTTCAAGTCCTGGATTCCCTTGTTAATTTTCTGTCTCATTGATCTGTCTAGTACTGACAGTAGGGTGTTAAAGTCTCCCACTATAATTGTGTGGGAGTCTAAATCTCTTTGTAGGTCATTAATAACTTGCTTTATGTACCTGGGTGCTTCTATATTAGGTGCATATATATTTAGGATAGTTAGCTATTCTTGTTACATTGATCCCTTTACTATTATGTAATGCTCTTCTTTGTCTCTTTTGGTCTTTGATGATTTAATGTGTGTTTTATCAGAGACTAGGATTGCAACTCCTACTTTTTTTTTGCTTGGTAAATCTTCCTTCATCCTTTTATTTTGGGCCTATGTGTGTCTTTGCACATGAGATGGGTCTCCCGAATACAGCGCACCAATGGCTCTTGACTCTTTATCCAATTTGCCAGTCTGTTTCTTTTGATTGGGGCATTTAGCCCATTTATATTTAAGGTTAATATTGTTATATGTGAATTTGATCCTGCCATTATGATGCTAGCTGGTTGTTTTGCCCGTTAATTAATGTAGTTTCTTCATATTGTTGATGGTCTTTACAATTTGGCATATTTTTGCAGTGGCTGGTACTGATTGTTCCTTTCCATATTTAGTGCTTCCTTCAGGAGATCTTGTAAGGCACACCTGGTGGTGACATAATCTCTCAGCAGTTGCTTGTCCATAAAGGGTTTTATTCTCTTTGCTTTTGAAGCTTAGTGTGGCTGGATATGAAATTCTGGGTTGAAAATTCTTTTCTTTAAGAATGTTGAATATTGGCCCCCAGGCTCTTCTGGGTTGTAGGGTGTCTGCAGAGGATTTTAATTCACCTTTGCTTATAAAGCTTAGTTTGGCTGGATATGAAATTCTGGGTTGAAAATTCTTTTCTTTAAGGATGTTAAATATTGGCTGTCACTCTCTTCTGGCTTGTAGGGTTTCTGCCAAGACATCTGCTGTGAGCCTGATAGGCTTCACTTTGTGGGTAACCTGACCTTTCTCTCTGGCTACCCTTAGCTTTTTTTCCTTCTCTGTCTTGGATTGCTGTTCTCCAGGAACATCTTTGTGGTGTTCTCTGTATTTTTTGAATTTGAATGTTGGCTTGCCTTGCTAAGTTGGGAAAGTTCTCCTGGATAATATCCTGAAGAGTGTTTTCCAACTTGGTTTCATTCTGTCTGTCACATTCAGGTACACCTATCAAACATAGATTAAGTCTTTTCACATAGTCCCATATTTCTTTGAGACTTTGTTCATTCCTTTTAACCCTTAGTTTCGTTCTCCCCGTCACTTTCAGGTACACCAATCAAATGTAGATTTGGTCTTTTCACATAATCCCATATTTGTTAGAGGCTTTGTTCATTTCTTTTCACTCATTTTTCTCTAATCTTGCCTTCTGGCTTTATTTCATTGAGTTGATCTTCAATCTCTGATATCGATTTGGCTATTGAAACTTGTGTATGCTTTATGAAGTTCTTGTGCTGTGTTTTTCAGCTCCATCAAGTCATGTATGTTCTTCTCTACAGTGGTTATTCTAGTTAGCATTTTGTCTAATCTTTTTTCCAAGGTTCTTAGCTTCCTTACATAGGGTTAGAACATGCTCCTTTAGCTCAGAGAAGTTTGTTATTACCCACCTTCTGAAGCCTCCTTCTGGCAATTCGTCAAACTCATTCTTCATCCAGTTTTGTTCCCTTGCTGGTGAGGAGTTGTGATCCCTTGGAGGAGAAGAGGTGTTTTTGGGATTTCAGCCTTTTTGTGCTGGTTTCTTCCATCTTTGTGGATTTATCTACCTTTGGTCTTAGAAGTTGGTGACCTTTAGATGGGGTCTCTGAGTAGACATCCTTTCTGTTGATGTTGAAACTATTTCTTTCTGTTTTTTAGTTTTCCTTCTAACAGGCCCCTCTGCTGCAGGTCTGCTGGAGTTTGCTGGAGGTCCACTTTTGACCCTGCTTGTCTGGGAATCACCCACGGGGCTGCAGAACAGCAAATAGTGTGCCTGTTCTTCCTTTGGTAGCTTTGTTCCAGAAGGGTACCCGCCAGATGCCAACAAGAGCTCTCCTCTCTCCTGTATGATGTGTGTCCCATTCAGGATATACGGGGGTCAGGAGCCACTTGAGGAGGCAGTCTGTCCCTTTTCAGAGCTTCAGAGCTGTGCTGCGAGATCTGTTGTTGCCTTCAGAGCTGCCGGGCAGGGATGTTTAAGTCTGCTGAAGCTGAACACACAACTGCCCCTTTCTTTGGTACTCTGACCCAGGAAGGTGGGGGCTTTATTTATAAATCCCTGATGGGCTGTTGCCTTTTTTCAGATATACCCTGCCCAGCAAGAAGGGAATCTAGTCACCGTCTGCCTGCAGAGGCCTTGCTGAGCTGCCAGGGACTTTGCTCAGTTGCTGTGTAAACTTCCCAGTGACTTTGTTTACACAGGCAAGGTTAAAACTGCCTACTTGTGCCTCAGCAGTGGTGGATGCCCCTCCCCACACCGAGCTCAGATGTCCCAGATCGAGCTCAGACTGCTGTGCTGGCTTGGAGGATTTCAAGCCAGTGGATCGTAGCTTGCTTGTCTTTGTCGGGGTGGGACCCGCTGAGCCAGCTCACTTGGCTCCCTGGCTTCAGCCCCCTTTTGCAGATGAGTGAGTGCCTCTGTCTCGCTGGCGATCCAGGAACCACTGGGATGTGACAAAGAAAAAAAAAAAAAAACCTGCTGCAGCTAAAATGGCCACCCAGTCTTGTGCTGGAGACCAGGGGCACTGGTGGTGTAGGCACCAGAGGGAATCTCCTGGTCTATGGGTTGTGAAGACCATGGGAAAACACAGTATCTGAGCCAGAGTGCCACTGTGTAGGAAAAAGTCCCTAATGGCTTCCCTTGGCTAGGAGAGGGAGTTCTCTGGGCCCTGCGCTTCCTGCACTCCACCTTGCTTCAGCTTACCCTCCTTGGGCTGCACCTCCTGTCTACCCAGTCTCAATGAGACGAACCTGGTACCTCAGCTGGAAATGTGGAGGTCACTCACCTTCTATGTCACTCTTGCTGGGAAATGCACACTAGAGCTGTTCCTCTTTGGCCATATTGGCATAAATCCCCCAAATTACATATTTTAAATGAAGTTATTTTAAAATTTTCAAAGGCCAATCTCTTAGGACTAACGGACACCTCAGTGTATAGGTTTTGTAAACTCAGATTTGAGAGGCTACATAGCGGCTGAGAGCATAGACTTTGGTGCTAGGCTGCCTAAGGTAAAGCCCTGCCCCAGCATGCATTAGCTGTACAGCCCTGGGCCCGCTTTTCTACCTCTTAGAACAGCAGTTTCATCATCTGTAAAACAGAGGATGATACTAATATCTGTTCATAGTGTTGTTGTTGAATCAAGTATCTTAATATTTGCAAAGTGTTTAACACTGTGCTTGGCATAAAGCAAGCTAGGTAAGTGTTTGATACATAAAGCAATAAATGCAAAGATTCATTTTGCCTAAAATGGGTGTAAGCCTATTTTAGCCTATGATGTATACAGTGCTTTACACAGGATTTTCTTACATGTAAAAATCCAGTTTTTGTTGTTACTGTTTTTGTTTTGAGACAGAGTTTGCTCTGTCGCCCAGGCGGAGTGCCATGACACGGTCTGGGGTCACTGTAATCTCCGTCTCCCGAGTTCAAGCGATTCTCCTGCCTCGGCCTGGCGAGTAGCTGAGACTACAGGTGTCCACACCATGCCTGGCTAATTGTGTGTTTAGTAGAGATGGGGTTTCACCGCGTTGGCCAGGCTGGTTTCAAACTTGATCCACCCACCTTGGCCTCCCAAAGTGCTGGGATTACAGGGGTGAGCCACTATGCCCAGCCCATTTTTTTCAAGACCTATAAATCAGGTAGTAGATTATTAATTTTACTGAAGTTTCATTATAGGATTTCTTCAGTAGCAAGTATTTTAGTCGACACAAAAATATGTGAATTTATTAAAATGTAGTTTAAGAGCACACTTATTACACATACGTGAAGGTAGATTTAAACCTCCACAATTAGGGCATCACACATTTAAATGGCACATACAATAAGTTTAAGGGCAGACTGTATATCCTTGTAACTAATGATTCTAACCTTCATAGAGAATTCTAAACTAAAATGCTCACATATATCATGTCATTTGACTATAACAACAAACTGGTAAGGTGGGAACCAGCCTGTGAAAGCAAACAAAAACAAAAACCCCTAAAGCTCAGACAGCTTAAATAACTGCTCCAAGTCTCCTCATCAGGAATCATAATCAGAAGAAAGGAGCATCAGTTCCCATCTTGACACTGTCTCCAACGCCACATCCCCTTACATAATGCTACCACTGGTGAGGGATTTGTTCAGAAACTGAATTCAATAAAATATATGTTGCTTCATGTTGATCTAACTCCCTTTCCAGAGACACCCACTAGGAGAGACAGAGATCAACGCTCACAGGTCTAATAACGGCTTAGGCTGAGCAGGTGTTTGGAAGTAAGCAGACAAAGAAGTCGATTTTTTGGGAATGGCTCTAAAATAAGTATGAACTCTGGTCAGTAACAATAGTGAGTTTTTAGTTGTGACAAATGTACCATAGTAGAGTGAGGTGTTAATAATGCTTTGTACTATCCTTGTAACTTTTCTGTAAATCTAAAGTTATTCTAAAATTACAAGTTTATTTGGAAGGGATGAAAGGAAGGGAAGGCAGGCTAGCTTTCACCTGGGTTGCTGCTTGCTTCCTCATAGGGATGTTCTTATTGTGGTCTTTGTTTTGGGAAGGATAAATCTAGAAAGTCAATCAAATAGTCATATCCTCCAGGAAAAGAACTGAAGTCCTCATCTATCTTAATCATTAGTGCAGATAACAATATGGTAAAGAGAAGAATATCAATCAAGTGGTCAAGGTCTTTAAAAAGTCTAAGACTGTGTTAAGACTCAAATGCATTTAAATGGTAGATGATAGCAATGAACTGGAGGTTCATATTAAGAGTCTCTTCTCTCACCTGAACTGTAACATTCAAATCCTAGTCTGTATTAGCAAAACTGGTTCATGTCACTAACATCAAATGTACACAGGTGGTTATCACTATCAGAAGTACTATTAGTAATGAGACATCAAATCCCCCCATACATTTGCAGGTGAGGAAATAAATGTGCAATGTTTCTGTCATACGGCAGCTAAATAAAAACAGTTTCACTGAAAATGTTTTATAAAAAACTGTCATTTTTTTCTCTTTTTCACACTAATTGTCCTAATAAAAATATCACTTATTAATGCTTCCTAGGTCGTTAGATTTCAAAGATAATTTTCTAAAAATTATCTGGGAACTAATATAGATATTAACCATTTATTTTGCTAAGTGAGGACTTAAAAAATTCTTGCCTCTGCTTCCCTTTTATTTCATTGAAGAAAGAATGGTTTAACATCCTCCAAACAGAAAGGACTTAGTCGTGGAATAATAACCATTTAGCCCAAGAAAAGAGAGTTGACATACATACCCGCGTCTTACTTATTTCACTATTTGCCGGCAAACATTTTGTCATAGAGTGGCCATGGGCCCCAGCTAGGGTTTTGGGAATCAGTGCTTTTTAGAATAGCAAGTATATCTGGCATTAATGTTCAGGAATAGAAAGATACACCTGGGCGTCGTTGTTACCCCGAGCGTAACCATACTTGTCTCTAAGGGTGTGAGTGCTGTCCAAGTCCTAATGACTCCCTAAACATTGCTCCCTCGTGCGACCTCAGGCATCTAATTACCTAATACAATCACTCACTGACTTTGCAGTTACTTCTGTGCCGTTTCAGACCTCTTCTGTGTCTCACGCCCTCTGCCTGCTAGTGTTTGCTTTTGGAGATACGGCCAGCTTCGGTGGCTAGGTCATAACATGAACTGTTTCTTAGCGTGTGGCTCTCTCTGTGTTCGGTTTAGTTTAAGCTGCAGACCTCCACCTCGTTCATCTGTGCACTGAGCCTCAGCGTCGCTGCAGATAAGGCTTACCTGCTTCTACCTCACCTTGCTCCAGACCATCACCTCTTTGGGCAGATGCTACCCTCTCGCCCCACAGTTTACATAGCTGTTCTTGCCATGCTAAAACCGAGTCTGAACACTCACAAACACAAACAACACATGAGACAGGAGACGAAAGAAAAACTTAGGGACTTTAGAAAATTCCCCAATTATTCATCAAGAGATTGCTGATCACATTGTCAAATCTGTTCTCTGTTAGGTATTTGATAGGACTTAATAAATGCTTATTGAGAAACAAATTGGAAAACATATTTCCATTATGTAAGAAAGCAACGATAAACAATAGCATACCCTGTCCACAAAGTTGTAGTTCTTAAATCCAGCCCAGGTGAAGTATTCTTTTATCTAGGATAAATGAAGAAATATTTCATCTCCTACAGCAGCATTCGAGATTTCCATATAAGATTCAAAATCCCAGGAATCGTTATAAAATTTGGTCCCCTCTAAAGGCTCTTTGATCCCCTTGCTTAAAGACACAAAAGTGTGAGAACAGTGAAAGAAAGCAACACGTAACTCAGGCAAAAGTTAGTCCTTAAGCAGCAAAAGTCAACCAGACTAGCAGCTTTGAGACCACTCAGATAATTCACAAGGGGTCCCACAAAAGTGCCTCAGGGGTTCCACCACTGCCTGTCGGAGCAGCTCCTAGTGCCTAATGTGATAGGTTTCCAAGTCAGAGCTCCTTTGAAGAAAGAAGTCCGTATCTAGAAAAAACGTCGAAAACCACTCATTTGGATCTCTTTGTTCCAAACAAGTAAATGCTGGACATGTTGCACACAGGCTGGTCCTGTGACTCTGTGATCTCTGCACACTCCTGCGTCTCCACCCCAACTAGAATGTAAGTTTGGTGAAAGTAGCAACGATGACTGAACCCATAGCAGGTGCTCAGTAAATATTTGATGGATGTAGGAATGACTTTAGCCTATCTTTAAGATATTTCCAGAACTTTGAGTCTCTAGCATATGGTATTCTTGCCGTCCTAATCAAAGCACAGCCAATAGATAGATGAGAGTTTTTATCCTTAAACCCAACAGGTAATGTGGATAATGGAGCTCTCCGACAATCCTAGAGTTCTGTCCATCCCATGTGAACATGTATCCTTGCATAAAACACGGAATTTTCAATCCTGAGAATGGAATAGGATGTGATCAGGATAAAGAAAATATCAGGAGGGAAGCTGGTGCCCATCTTGTAAAGACTTGGCAGGTGGCAGTCGCTGACCCTCTTCTCAATACTACACTTTAGTCCATTGTATGCCCGAAGCTGCAGATGCGCTGGTTACCGTACAGAATATTATTTCTCACATCCTAAAGCTTGTCTCTTCTAAATGCATCTCAAATCTTCTCTCCAGCTCGTCTTCGCTAATGTCTTTCCATAGAAAGCCACAGCCTCCCGACCGCCCTTTCTCAGCTCCACTGGCTCTACCTGTTCCCCAGTCCCTTCTCCACAAAGCTGAGATGGTTTTTCTAAAACACAACTCAGTAATGTCCTTTCTTTGTTTTGTAACTTTCTACCCCTCCCCTCACTCGCAGGACAAATTCCCTGCACTGGCTTTTGGGGCCTTTCTCACAGCCTGGGCACCGTGCGCATCTTACCCTTTTCGTCCGCCTTCACTCATCAGCCCTCTACTCAGGAAGACAGATGGCTTCCTGAGGGCAAGAGCCTCTTCACAGCTGTATCCCCTGTACCTGGGATGATGAGTTGTGTACAGAAGGAGTTCAATATATCATTTCTGAATGAATGGAATATACTTATGCCCTCATTTAAAGTATGATGATTGCAATATATTTATGCCCTCATTCAAAGTATCCAGATTCCCCAAACCCATTATACACCTGCCTTGTGAAGCACATGCCATTGCTTCTGAGTAGAATCTCTTTCTCCACTCTACTTACTGGTGGTCTCCTCCTTATCTCTAAATGCCAAAGATCCAGATTAAGCTTTCCTTGGTCACGTTTCCAGGGCTCTTTTTTTTCTTCCCCTCACAAGGCAGTTAAGCACTTGGTCTCTGCCCATCTCCTATACTTGTTTTAGCTCTGAGACCCAACAGTGTTGACGCTCTTGTCACCCAAAATGCTTTGGTGAGGCACAAAAATACAAATGCAGATTCCTGGGCTCTGCCTCAGATCTACTGAATCGGGATCTGTTGGGGAAGGACGTCTGGGGATCTGGATTTATGTGAGTGTCTTCAGTTATTCTGATGTTCATTAAAGATTGAAAATTACTGCTGGAGGAATAGAAAGAGATGATTTTTGGAGAGTTAGGCAAATGTCAAGGGCTCTTGAATACCCTGTTAAGAACTGGAATAATTACAAACGTTTAGACCTGGAAAATAGAATAAAATAACAGTTTTATTAAGTGAGTTTATCAAGAGGCACTAAGGATATCCCACAGAATTTTAAACGGGAACGTTCGCATTTTAGAAAGGTTACTTTGTCAGCAATGTAGAGCGGGGGCTTTCAAATATTTTGTCTATCATCCCAGTAAGAACTACATTTTGCATTAGGACCCTGTGGTTCACCTACCGAAAGTAGCTGTGTAACAAAAGTTTCATGTAATAATATCCTTGTTACACACAATGTACTCAGGTATCTTCTATTCCATTTTATTTAGTTCTATTTTTAAGAAAACCATTGGTTGTAAGCAACGACATTCATTTTATAACTCACCAGTGGATTGTGACCAACAGATTGAAGATGCTGGCATGGAGGAAGGGTCAAGGGAGGTTGGGGAGGAGGCATAGAGACAAGTAAGCGGCCACTGCAGGAGTCTCAGAGAAATTTGGGACAGGGGAGAATAGGCTGGAGATAAATGACAGATTGGTGAGGGGTTTATGAAGGAGAATTGAGCAGATTTGCTAACTCGTTTGATATGGGAAGTTAGCATAAGAGAATCACCTGATTTACCATTCATTCTGACTCTGCAGGGGTAAGGCTGAGAGAGGGTGAGCTTTTGGTAATTGTGTGTACCGCTCTCCAAAATGTTAGTCCAGTTCCCGGTAGCCCAGGATGCTTTCCTGTGGCCTAAAAATAGTCTTCAAAAATATATAGCTTTGTGACTTCATGTTAACTTTCCTTGGATTGCATTTGCAGTGAGTTGTTACTTGTTCAAATGTAGTTATCTGTGGAATAGGAAACTGGGTAATGTTTGCACTGACATGTAAACTAATTTTCTTACTGCTTTTTACTTTATATCAATGGACATTAATAGGAGAAAAGATTTTTCAGTCTTTACTCTCTAGTGAGGATCTGAGGTGATGAAAACATTTGAGTCATTGTTACATTGGATGAAAAGATTAGGAAAAAAACTAAGTCTTATTTTCCCCTAGATTTATGAGATCCTTATTAGATAGTTCATTTTATTTACATGGTAAGACTTTCATTCTTAAAACATGATGTGTGGATCTTAATGTATAACACACAAAATAGGGACCCGTTAAGAGGCAGATGTGAGCCATTTATTTTCTGATAGTATTATTTAAAAACTTGTAAAACATTTTTATCCTCTAATAATATTTAAGCCAAACCTATCTGTTGGGTCCTTCAGCATTCTTCCCAGATCAAGGGTGGCTCCACATCGAGGGGTCCATGTTATCACATCAGACTTTTTCTTGATAAGATGGTTGACTTCAGTTGGGTCATCTTTGGTGTATGTTTCCGTGATGTACATGAGAACTAAGAGCATACCCATGTAAGAAAGTTTATTCTCAGGTGCATGGTCCGATGAGTACAATGACAGGTTTCTGTTTTATTTTATTCACTTTCCAAACCTCCTCCACTTACTCCATGGAAAAATCAAGACTATACGTGGGATAATGTCCCTAATTAGAGAAGAAGTGTTAGTCAAAGAAGGTTGTACTTACACTTTTTTATTTTATTATTATACTTTAAGTTCTGGGGTACATGTGCAGATGGTGCAGGTTTGTTACACAGGTGTACACGTGGCATGTTTGCTGCATCCCTCACCCCGTCATCTACAGTAGGTATTTCTCCTAATGCTATCCCTCCCCTGGCCCCTGACCCACCAACAGGCCCTGGTGTCTGATGTTCCCCTCCCTGTGTCCATGTGTTCTCATGGTTCAACTCCCACTAATGAGTGAGAACATGCAGTGTTTGGTTTTCTGTTCTTGTGTTAGTTTGCTGAGAATGATGGTTTCCAGTGTCATCCATTTCCCTGCAAAGAGCATGAACTCATCCCTTTTTGTGGCTGCATAGTATTCCATGGTGTATATATGTGCCACATTTTCTTTATCTAGTCTATCATTGATGGGCATTTGGGTTGGTTCCAGGTCTTTACTATTGTGAACAGTGCTGCAATAATAATATATGTGCATGTGTCTTTATTATAAAAAGATTTATAATCCTTTGGATCCCAGTAATGGGATTGCTGGGTCAAATGGTATTTCTAGTTGTAGATCCTTGAGGAATCGCCACACTGTCTTCCACAATGGTTGAACTAGTTTACACTCCCACGAACAGTGTAAAAGTGTTCCTATTTGTCCACATCCTCTCCAGCATCTGTTGTCTCCTGACTTTTTAATGATTGCCATTCTAACTGGTGTGAGATGGTATCTCATTTTGATTTTGATTTGCATTTCTCTAATGACCGGTGATGATGAGCTTCTTTTCATATATTTGTTGGTCACATAAATGTCTCCTTTTGAGAAGTATCTGTTCATATCCTTCACCCACTTTTTGATGGGGTTGGTTTTTTATTGTAAATTTGTTAAAGTTTTTTGTAGATTCTGGATATTAGCCCTTTGTCAGATGGGTAGATAGCAAAAATTTTCTCCCATTCTATAGGTTGCCTGTTAACTCTGAGAGTTTCTTTTGGTATGCAGATGCTCTTTAGTTTAATTAGATCCCATGTGTCAATTTTGGCTTGTATTGCCATTGCTTTTGGTGTTTCAGTCATGAAGTCTGTCCATGCCTATGTCCTGAATGGTTTTGCCTAGGTTTTCTTCTAGGGTTTTTATGGTGTTAGGTCTTTATGTTTAAGTCTTTAATCTATCTTGAGTTAATTTTTGCATTAGGTGTAAGGAAGGGATCCAGTATCAGCTTTCTGCATATGGCTAGTCAGTTTTCCTGACACCATTTATTAAATAGGGGATCCTTTCCCCATTGTTTTTGTCAGGTTTGTCAAAGATCAGATGGTCGTGGGTGTGTGGCATTATTTCTGAGACCTCTGTTTTGATTACTGTAGCCTTGTAGAACAGTTTGAAGTCAGGTAGCATGATGCCTCCAGCTTTGTTCTTTTTGCTAAGGATTGTCTTTGCTATGCAGGCTTTTTGGTTCTATAAGAAATTTAGAGTTTTCCAATTCTGTGAAGAAAGTCAATGGTAGCTTGATGGTGATAGCATTAAATCTATAAATTAGTTTGTGCAGTATGCCATTCTCATGATACGGATTCTTCTAAGAATAAGCATGGAATGTTTTTCCATTTGTTAGTGTCCTATTTCTTTGAGCAGTGATTTGCAGTTCTCCTTGAAGAAGTCCTTCAAGGAGAGTCCCTTGTAAGTTGTATTCCTAGATATTTTATTGTCTTTGTAGCAATTGTGAATGGGAGTTCACTCATGATTTGCCTCTGTCTGTTATCGGTGTATAGGAATGCTTGTGATTTTTGTACATTGATTTTGTATCCTGAGACTTTACTGAAGTTGCTTATCAGCTTAAGGAGATTTTGGGCTGACATGATTGGGTCTTCTAAATATACAGTCATGCCATCTGCAAATAGAGACAATTTGACTTACTCTTTTCCTAATTGAATACCTTGTATTTCTTTCTCTTACGTGATTTCCCTGGCCAGAACTGCGTTGAATAGGAGTGGTGAGAGATGGCATCCTTGTCTTGTGCTGGTTTTCAAGGCAATGCTTCCAGCTTTTGCCCATTCTATATGATATTGGCTGTGGGTTTGTCATAAATAGCTCTTATTTTAAGGTATGTTACTTCAATACCTAGTTTATTGAGAGTTTTTAGCATGAAGGGCTGTTAAATTTTGTCAAAGGCCTTCTCTGCATCTATTGAGATAATTGTGTGGTTTTTGTCTTTGATTCTGTTTATGTGATAGATTACATTTATAGATTTGTGTATGTTGAATCAGCCTTGCATCCCAGGAAGAAGCCAACTTGATCGTGGTGGATAAGCTTTTTGACGTGCTGTTGGATTCGGTTTGCCAGTGTTTTACTGAGGTTTTTTGGATCAATGTTGATCAGGAATATTGGCCTGAATTTTTGTGTATGTGTATGTCTCTGCCAGGTCTTGGCATCAGAATAATGCTGGCCTCATAAAATGAGTTAGGGAGGATTCCCTCTTTTTCCATTGTTGGGAATTGTTTCAGGAGAAATGGTACCAGCTCCTCTTTCTACCTCTGGTAGAATTTGGCTGTGAATCCGAATTCAACATCCCTTTATGCTAAAAACTACTTAATAAACTGGGTATTGATGGAACATATCTCAAAATAGCAAGAGCTATTTATGACAAACCCATAGCCAATATCATACTGAATGGGCAAAAACTGGAAACATTCCCTTTGAAAACCAGCATAAGACAAGGAGATGTTCTCTCATCACTCCTATTACCTTAATTCCACTCTAGCTCATAGACTGCTTTATTCAGTCACTTTTTCCAGGTGTTTGGCCCAAAGGATCAGGAAAGAGTGGATTAACATGCTCCCCGTACCTGAAGTGCAGCTGGCCCTGATCAGCAACTTTTCATCTGTGTCTCAAAAATGTCATCTCTTCACTGACCATCTTGTCTAATGAAGCCCCTCCATCTCATCCTACTCACCCCAGCCACTCTATTCCATTGCCGTTTTCTTTTCTTCATGGCACATCACTGTTTGTGATGACTTGCTCATTATTTGTTTCTCTTACTAGAATGAACACTCCCTGAGAGCAGGGACCTATTTTATTCCCATTGGCTAGAACCACGTCTGACACAGTGGGTGCATAATACATATTCACTGGTGAATAAATAAGGAAATGAACAGTGCTTAGAAAGGCATCTTGATTCCATTTAGAGAGAAGAAACAGACATGGAGAGCTAGGTACTTTGCCCAAGGCTGCACAAACAGTAAGTGGTGGGTTAGGATTTTCATCCTAAGTCTGACAGTGTCATGCTCTTAATCACCATGTATTGTCAGATTAGGTTGAATACACCTTCTATTATCTACAAAAATAACAAAGTCATTTCCATGTTAGTAAAAAGTTAGCAATTTCAAGAACTACAATGCCGTTTAAATGTGCATGCACACCAACTGCAATTATGCATGGTGTCCTGTGTATTCAGCTAGGGTCCAAATGAATTGCCATCTACAAGGAGAGAGCTCAGTGCCTTTGGCTGGCTTGGCAACATTTTCCTAGTAATCAACTGAAATTTGCAACATAAAAATGGGGGGTGGGGAGATCCTCCACTAATGACATGGAGTTTTGCTCTATTTCTGCCTTAGTTATCTATCAGTTTTACCTTCTGAAAGAGTTCCAATCTGCTAGAACATGTGTTTTTCTGTGATTTTCCAATAGAGGAGACTAATCCAAATCCTGTCATTTCAGAGTAATAGCCCAATTCATTAAAACAGAAAGGAAGAAGCTCCTCAACTACAAGGCTTGGCTGGTGAAGAACCCCCAATTTATTGTCCCTTTGTTGGGTATTTTGTGGAATCTCACCCATCAGACAAGTATGGCTAGACATTTTGTACATTTTATATATATAAATTAATCTATGGTAGAATGAGCAACTTCGCTGTGAAAGCGATGTGACATGAGAAGGAAAGTGATTCGTAGGCATCTAGAACTTTTTAACAAGCTGGTGGAGAACAGAGAGCAAGAATAAAAGTCGCACTTGGCAGCCAGGGTTAATTCAGAGAGATATTCTCCAAAAGGATCCCAGGAAAGAGGATGGCAACTGCCATTTAGTTGCCAGATGCAAATGGTAAATGCCATTTAGCTGCCATTTATTATGTGCCAGAAAGTCAACTGGGGACTTTTAACTAAGCCATCTAAGTTAGTCTCCCAGTAGCACTATGAGGAAGGTGATATTGTTCCTTTTTTGCAGATTGGAGATCTGCAACTCACAAAGGCCAAGGGACTTGCCAAAAGTCACCCTGTTGGAAACACAAGTTGAGAATAGAATCCTGGTATGCTTAGTTCCAAAGTTCTTTTAACCATACTGCATTCTAGAATAGAATTGTATCATTATCAGAGTGAAGCTGTCTTCTCATGTTTTAGATATCTGATGTGATTTTTCTTGCAGCAATATAACTTCTGCAAATGCTATGAATCATCACCAATTTATGGAACTGTTGAAAGAAATAAAAGACCCTGAATTTGACCTTGTGCTCTTTGCCAACGCTTAGTTACATCGAGAAAACCTACATGATTAATTTCAAGATTTTCTTGAAACAAAAGAATTGCTTGCCAAATATGCAGGAATCAAAGATAAAATCTGGCATTGTGGTTTTTTAATCTGATACCACAATGCATACAGAAAACCTCATTTTGAATCTCCAGTGAAAGGAAAAGCTTAATTGTGACTTAGTTATAGGAGGAGAAATATTTTATTAGGTTCCTAGAACTGATGTAACAAAGGAACAGAAGCTGGGTCACTTCAGAAAACGTTGTTACAGCAGACCCAGGAACCCAATACAGTTTTTGTAACAAACATTTGTTAAGTTCTGGGGGCCAGAAGTCTGAAATAAGGTGTGGGCTGGGCCATGATCCCTTTAAAGCTGCTGGGGAAGGATCGGATCCAGGCCCTCTCCAAGCCTCTGGTTGCCTCAGACACTCGTTGACCTGTAGACTGATGAAAATCTGGACACAGATAGGCATATAGGGAAAATTCTCATAGCATTTTCCCTATTTTCCCTATATGCCTATCTGTGTCCAGATTTTCATCAGTCAGATTGTTTCAAAGCCCTAGATGACTTATTGTCACTTGATTACCTCCGTAGGACCCTATCTCCAAATAAGGTCACATTCTCAGGTAGTAGAACTTAGGACTTCAACATTTCATTTTGGAATACCATCACAAGTATTTGTTAAAATAGAAACTTTTTATAACATGAATTAATGATTTATACATTAAAAAAATAAACCAATATGCAGATTTGATTTTAAATTGACAGCATTACAAGTCACTGCAAAGTGTGAGTAAAATTTGAAGAATGTTTCATTAGTATTGATAATTTATAGTTGAGTTTTGATTTATGTAATACCACTTTGAATTCAGTGTTAATATTAACGAGTTGACACAAAAGTTAGTGAGTTCACTGATCTTGGACAGGCGTATTTTTGAAACTGTTACGCTTTTGCTTCAAAGTCAAATCAGTTCTTCTAAAAAAAATATGACCCAGTTGTGTCAATGTGTATTTGAATGTTACATGAAAATAAATTTTTGGTACTTCTTTTATTGGGAAACTTTTTAAGTATGTGTGGAACAATCTGAGCATGAGAATCTACTTTTTGAACTATACATTTTATAAAATCTAAATATCGATCAACTCTTTCTGATGAAAAGGTAAGATCTAAATTGAGATGTACTCGTGTTAAAATTTACATTGGATTCCAAAGACTTGATATGCAGAAAAGAATGCACAATATCTCATTAATAATTTTTTAGGCCAGGCACAGTAGCTCACGCCTGTAATCCCAGCACTCTGGGAGGCCGAGGCGGGAGGATCATTTGAGGTCAGGTGTTTGAGACCAGCCTGGCTAACATAGTAAATTCCCATCTCTATGAAAAATACAAAATTTAGCTGGGTATGGAGGCACATGCCTGTAATCCCAGCTATTCAGGAGGCTGAGGCAGGAGAATCACTTGAACCCGGGAGTCAGAGGTTGCAGTGAGCAGAGATCATGCCACTGCACTCCAGCCTGGAGACACAGCAAGACTCCATCTCAATAATAATTTTTAAAAATTGATTTCATATCAATGTAACATTTTGGTTAGATTAAGTAAAATCTATTAATTTTACCTGTTACTTTGTGCTTTTTAAATGTTACTAGAAAATTTAAAATGTACACATATGCTTGCATTGTATTTCTATTGGTCAGAGTTTGAGAAATTTAGTAATTTTTGGCATCACACACCTTTTAATGGAGTAAAATCTCAGCTGTATAGAACTTCTGGGAACTTAAACATTCTGGATCATGCTAGGTGGCAAAGTTTTCTGGAAAGCTACAGCTCATTTCTCTAAGATGTGAAAATTTTATGATTTTGGTAGAATTATCTTCTCAAAAAGAGTATTAGAACATAATTGATCTTTTCTTGATATCACAGAACTGTCACTTCAGAGAGTTTTAGAATGTAATGTAACAGCCTGATGGTTCTACAGTTCACTGAAGCATATTATAACAGAAGATGTTCTAGTCCATTGAGCTGTTTGCCCTTGCACTAAATGGCCTGAGGCAGTAAAGCATTATATTGCTTGTTGCAGTTTTGCTAAGAGGCTGTTAGCAATCATTCTTTACTGCTGTAACAAATCTTTACCAGCAGCCTTAATCCTCCTCTTTGATTTGCTGCTTCTAGCCAGGTAATTAAAAGTCAAAAATGGACTTACGGTCGCTTTCTTGTACATACGCTATGAGGGAGGCTCTGAGCAACTCTCCTGGTGAAGGACTGCTAGAAGCCTGGTTCATACATTACACTGCAAGGAAAAAGAATCCTTCTCTCACATCAAAGCAGTTTTGTTTCCAATAATGGGAAGAGAATCCTTGTCACTGTTTCTTCTTCCACTAACCTCTCACCACTTGGCTCCAGAAGCGTATGCAGTTTTCAGAACTTGCACAACAGGACAGGGAAATTGAAGCCCTGGCTTTTCAACCAGAAGATGAAGAAGGAGACACTTGGGAGGCAGAAAATATTGGGGAGGTTTCAGACAGGAGGAGGCTTAGGGAAGTGAGCCCATAAATTTATGGATAAACTCCTGGGTTAACACCAAAGCTGCACTGTGCATGTGGATCTGACCCTAAGCAGAATATCAAACAGAACACCTATGAAACAGATGAAAGAAATCAGACTCTAATTAGATAAATGGAACAGCATACCATATTCATAAATTGGATGTTCAATATAGTTCACATCAAAATCTCAGCAGAATTATTTTGTAGATCTAGAAGATAATCTCTAGAATTTATAGGAAAGACAAAGGAATTAGACTAATCAAGCTAACTCTAACAGAAGAATAAAATTAGATGAATATATTATCTAATTTAAGATTAGCTATGAAGCTGCAGTAATGAAGATAGCTGGTCCTGGTAAAGTAATAGACACAGACATCAATGAGACAGGTTAGAGAGGTCAGAAATAGATCTACACAAATATGGACAATTGATTTCTGACAAAGATGCAATTTGGGGAAATGTGAATGAAAAAAGGCAATTTAATGGAGAAAGGGTAGTCTTCAACAAACATTACTGGAGCAATTGCACATCCATACACACACACACACACACACACACACACACAAAACTTGATCTGAACTTTGTCATATGCAAAAAATAAGTATAAGTGGATTAGAGAGAGAAATGTAAGTATCAAACCATAAAATTTTTAGGGGAAAATATTCATGACTATGGGTTAGGCAAACACTTCTTAGATGTTGCATCAAAAGCATGATATATTTAAAAATATATTATTCATCAAAATTTAAAATGACTGCTCTATAATTGGAATATTAAGAGAATGAAAAGGCAAATTACAGACTCCGAGAACATTTTGCAAATAGCATACCTGACAAAGACTTATATCCAGAACATATAATGAACTCTTAAAAATCAGCAATAAGACAGATTTGAAATATAAAAAAATCATTAGTAAGAAAATTTAAAAATTGTCAGAATATTTGGACACTTCACCAAAGAAGATATGTGGATGTCAAATATGCATGTGAAAAGATGTTGAACAGCATTAGCCACTGGGAAAGGAAAATTAACACCACAATGGCATGACTAGTAGAATTAACGACACTTTGGAAAATTAATACCAACTTATGTCAAAAATGCAGAGCAACAGGAGCCCTCACACCTTGCTGTTAAGGATGCAAAATGGTGCCGTCCCTCTGGAAAACACTTTTGCGGTTTCTTTGACACTAACCTTACTCTGTGATCCAACAGTTCAACTCCTGAGTATTTTCCCAAATTAAATTAAAACTTTTACTCACACAAACTATATGCAAATATTAATAGTAACTCTATAATTGCCAAATCAACCCAAATAGCCTTCAACTAGGTGAATGGATAAACAAACTATGGTACATTCATTCAACAGACCACTACTCAACAGTAAGAAAGAACTGCTGCACAGAACAATGTGGATGAATCTCAAAGGCATTGTGTTGAGTGACAGAAGCCAGTCTCAAAAGGTTACATACTAAAGGATTCTATGCATATGATTTTCTGGAAAAGGCGAAATAATAGGGATAGAGCGCAGATCAGTGATTGTGAGGAGGTAGGATTTAAAGAAGGCTTTTACTACAAAGGTGCAATGCAAGGAAGTTTTGGGGGTGACCTGTCCTGTACCCCGATTGTAGTGGCAGTTTACATGAATTTATAGGGTACTCCCTCAAAAAGTAAAAAAATTGAATCAGTAAATTTGAAAAATTAAAGATCAAAAAAGGCAAATATGGTGATTCTTAAAAGAGCACCTTAAGCCTTGGTAGTTAAGGCAAGTATAGATTTTTTTTTTTTTTTTTTTTTTCTGTAGAGACAGTCTAGCTTTGTCACCAGGCTGGAGTGCAGTGGTGAAATCTCGGCTCACTGCAACCTCCGCCTCCCAGGTTCAAGGGATTCTTTTGCCTCAGCCTCCCGAGTAGCGGGGACTACAGGTGTGCACCACCGTACCTGGCTAATTTTTTGTTGTTGTTGTTATTTTTAGTAGAGATAGGGTTTCGCCATGTTGGCCAGGCTTGTCTTGAACTGCTGACCTCAAATGATCCTCTCGCTTCAACTTCCCAAAGTGCTGGGATTACAAACGTGAGTCACCACACCCAGCAAGCCTATTTGTTTAAGGCATATGAGATACAATCAAGTTGTATTACATGCACATTTTATGGAATTCATAATCTCTTGCAAAAGCAATACATACCAGAAATCTACCCATTTTCTGTTATTTGGAGCACAGTTTTCAATGCTAAACAGAAATTTATAGATGTTTAAACTTTGCTAAGATTCCATTCCTAGCTGTAACGTTATCATGAGCAATTATCTGCTTCACAAAAATTTTACAGTACAGTTACTGATATTTTGTGAACGAAGGTAATCGTGTTAGGACTGCTCATGACTTCTCATCAACCCGGAGCAACAGTGCAGTAGAGGACCGGTGCACATGGGATTGTAGTTTTGGTTCTACCACCATCTGTCTGACTTCTCTGGACTTCATTTGTCTCATTGTGAAAACCTGGCATCACTTTGACATTCTGTGTTCTCTTGCAGTGTAGCTACATCTGTGTACTTGCTGATGTGTTTTTCTTTTTAACCTTCTTGTTGACATTATTTAGCCATCTTGTATCTTCTAAGTTTTTTTCAGGAAAGACTGGTGTAAGGTTAAACCATAATTTCTTTTGATCAATGTTCTTCATTACTTGTAAATTCATTTGTCATTCACTGAGCGGCACTGTGCTAAGTATTAGAGAACTAGAGATCAAATGACTGTCTGTTCTCAAAGTGATGGTCGATTAGAAGAGAAGAATAATTGTCATACAGAACGATCACTTAAAAAAAAAAAAAGAATGTGTAGGCACTGACCAGCAAAGATGAAAAGATGCTGCGATGAGATTGCAGTTCAGAACAGGGGAGGGGGTTGTATGGGCACGTTAGGACATGCTATGTGATTTGGATTTTTTCCTGGAAGGATGGGGAGCCTGATGGTTTGGAGAGGAAGAGGGATGTGATCAGATGTGCATGGGAGAGGCTAGTTTGTATGCCTGTGTGATGGAAAAAGGAAAGGGAGACCAGTTTGGAAACTATTGCAATAACCCAGGAAGATATGACGAATGGCAGTGGGGAGGAAGAAGTGAATGCAAATTCAAGAAATATTAAGAAAGCTGCGTTGCAAGGACATGGAGAACTGGAGGTGGTGGATACTTGACCACTTAATGTGAGGCTGTCATTTAAAACAAAAGCTGCACTGTTGCATGCAAGTAGTTGGCAAAAACTTTCACTTCCCCCAATACCCCATCTAGATGCTGATTTTATTTTTATTTTATAGAGAGACAAAGAGGCATCAAGAAGTTACAGAACTTTGTGACCACCACACATGATGTTTTAGGAAGAGTAATGAATAGTAACGGGGTTGCAAAGGAGGAAGGCGGAGGCTGGGAGACCTGTCAGTGAACCATTTAGAGACTGACAGCCCTAAGAAGATGAGCCAAGCTGGTGACTACAATAGTGGGAGGACATTAATGTGTGTAAAAAGGAAAAAACTACTTCTGTCTTGGGTGCAGTGACAGCGTCCTCACTCGTGTCTACAACATTGATTCCAAGGTCATAAATTTGTCCCCTTAGTGCTATAGAAATACAAATGATTCTTTACCTTTTGTTTATCTGACTAAATATATCTATCAAGTCTGGGTGACCAGTCTGGAGCTCAAGAAAGTAAAATTCCTTGTAACAGAAATGTCTGTCTATAAAACCCATGTTAGGTAAATCACAATGACAAATCCTCTTTCTCTGGGTCTCTTTCTGCTCCAACACAACCATAATCACCTTCCTGTATGACACTGAAATGGAAGAGTTACAGCTTTTCAAGAGAGACTGTGGTCCTGAATTAGACTGGGGAGATACCAAGCTATTATCAATGCCACAGTTAGAAATTTGGCTGGGCATGGTGGCTCACGCCTGTAATCCCAGCACTTGGGGAGGCCGAGGCAGGTAGATCATGAGGTCAGGAGATCAAGACCAGCCTGGGTAACATGGTGAAACCCCGTCTGTACTAAAAATACAAAAATTAGTTGGGCGTGGTGGCACGTGCCTGTGGTCCCAGCTACTCTGGAGGCTGAGGCAGGAGAATCACTTGAACCTGGGAGGCAGAGGTTACAGTGAGCCAAGATTGTGCCACTGCCCTCCAGCCTGGTGACAGAGAGAGGCTCCTTCTAAAAAAAAAAAAAAAAAAAAAAAATTAGATCTCAGAGCCCTGAAGTCAAGACCAGCCTCAGCAACAAAGTGATGAAAACATCAAAACATTACTTTGGCATAGTGGTGCATGCCTGTAGTCCCAGCTACTCAGGAGGCTGTGGC
>CAUYQU010059637.1:0-20558 GCA_963574635.1 Cheracebus regulus
AAAAGGAATGCTTATGTACTATTGGTGGGAGTGTAAATTATTCAACCATTGTGAAAGACAATGTGGGAATTCCTCAAAGACCTAAAGACAGAAATATCGTTCAACCCAGCAATATCATTATTGAGTATCCCAAAGGAATATAAATCATTCTATTATAAAGACACGTGCACATATATGTTCAATGCAGCACAATTCACAATAGCAAAGATGGAATCAACCTAACTGTTCATCGGTGACAGACTGGACAAAAGAAAATGTGTTATATATACACCATGGAATACTGTGTAGCCATAAAAAAGAATAAGATCATGTCCTTTGCAAGGACATGGAAACAGATGGAGACTATTATCTTTAGCAAACTAATTCAGGAACAGAAAACCATGTACCTCATGTTCCCACTTTTAAGTGGGAGCCAAATGATGAGAACACATGGACACGTAGAGGGGAACAAAATACACACTGGGGCCTTTCAGAGAGTAGAGGATGGGAGAAGGGAGACAATTAGGAAAAATAACTAATGGGTACTAGGCTTTACCTCTGGGTGATGAAATAATCTGTATAACAAATCCCCATGACAGAAGTTTACCTATGTAACAAACCTGCACTTGCACCCCTGAACTTAATAGTTAAAAAAAAAAAGAGAGAAATAATAGCAAAAAATGATCAAAGGACTTGAATAGGCAATTCATAAATGTAAATGACTGATAAACATAATAAAATTATAAATGTATTTATACCATTTTTCATATTGTATTTTATACTATTATATATTCACCAATTAAAATAGTAAATGTAAAAACTCTTAGTCATATGTAGTCTTGGCAACATTTTGGGGAAACGGGAATTCTCACACAGTTCTGGTGGGCATATAAAATAAGTAAAACTTTGCTGAAGGGCAATTTGACAACATACAATAAAAATCTAAAATAGACAATGCTCTTGCCATGACAATTCCACTTCTGGGAATTGATCCTAAGTAAATAGGGATGCATGCAAGGACTTAGAAATAAAAATACTCATGTCTATTTTTGATATAATAGCAAAATATTATAAAGAACCTAAAAGATCAACATTAGAGAATTTGTTGAATAAGATATAGTACCTCCTACCAATGCAGTTATTAAAAATGAATTGTACAAGACTATTTAGAGACATGGAGAGAGGTCTGCTACATACAGACATTAAGTGAAAAAAGTTATGATCAATATACAGAGCATTATTTCATTTTAGGCAAAAGGTATGTATAATATGTATACTAGTGTCTATGAAGAAGATAGTTGAACTAATTATCTCTGAGTTGGGATTATAGATAATTTTATTATAGATAATTTTGATAGTCTTCCTTCTGCTTCTAATTCATTGCTCTACAATAAAGATATACTGCTCTTAAAAACTCCAATAAAAATTATTTTTCAAAAAATATCAGTGCTAATGCCCTATAAATGATGCTGTGAGAAATGTCATTTCTCACAGTCTTGGGTCTTGGTCTTAGTGGCCAAAAAAAATATTAGAAAGTCTTGGGTCTTAGTGGCCAAAAAAAATATTTAGCAGAAGTCTGCAAAAAGGTTTTGGTGCTGCAGGGAGGCCTGAAATGTTGCCACTCTATAACTGGAGCCCTGCGGGGCACTGCTTGGGTCTGGACCACCAAAAAGTGATGGCATGAGCACCAGCCCTGCCCTCCAGAGCAGCTGGCATAGTTTTAGTTTTCCGGCAAAAAGAATAGCTGCAAACAAGGATTAAAAACAATTAGCACCTGTCTTGCCGAGGACAATGGGTCCAGCTAGATTGGGTCCACCTGGCATGGCCGAGCCTCTACTGGCCATGTCTATGTCTAAGCCATATAGTCAAGAGTGTGAGAGCAACAAGCACTTGCTAGTCCCAAGGTTTCATTTTTGCAGTTATGGAAAAGTGAGGCCCACGTGGGCCTGTGCCCGTGTTGCTCAGGCAACGTTCCTTTTGGATAGTTGTAGCAGTGGCTTGAGGTGAAATGAATGCCAGCGTGCCTGATAACTAAAATAGCCATTTCTGGAATAATCTCACCTAGTGGGGATCTCAACACTCAAGACTTAATGAAGAAGAATGAGCTCTGATACATGGCTTGAAAAACCGAAACTCTCCCTTCTCCCCTTACTGCTGTGAAACATAAAAATCAGGGTTTATGAGTTACTGTTTCTGTGCCACAGAACCATGAAGTTCTCTAAGACTGTTACAGCCAGCTGACCTCAGACGGAGTAAACACATACACTGGCATCTCACCACTCACTGGCTACTATAGGGCTGTCGAATGGCTTTCATCCTGTATATGTCAGCTAGCACCAGGCTTGGTAAGAATGTTAAAATTAATTCCAAGGCAGTGCCTAGGCTGAGTGAAAAAGAATGTCATGACTGATTAGCGATGTCTTGCCTGTGGGAGGAGTGATTAACAGTATCTTCGCTACATATTTCCACCTTGGTCTAGAATATCTGCTATCCTCAAAATAGGATTTCTTCATTAAATCTCTCCCACTATCATTTTTCCTACAGAACATCAGATTAATGCTTCTCATACATTACTTTTAGTATGTCATTCTCTTCTTTAAAAACCCTCTAAAGATTTGTTTCCATTCCCCACGTAGTACAACTACTTCTTTCATTTTATATTCAAGGCCTCCACAATTTGATGCCACTTACGGTGTTAATGTCTCAGCAACCCTACATAAAATCTCCTCTCCAGCCTCTCTGGCTTATTTCTCATACCCAGAGTACATACTGTGGTCTGAAAGGGCCACCCATAGGAGCCAGGGATGGGAGCCTGTCCAAATGGGAGCAACTGGATTAACAGACTAGCATGAGGTGCTAGCTGGGGAAGTTCAGGATGGAGGGAGGGCATTAGGATTGTTGGGGTGAGGGTCTAAGCCAAATCTGAATGGACAAGGACTGGCTGAGGCTTGTTCATTTTGACGGCCTAGTTTCTATCCCAGTATAGCTGCCTGTCATCAGTCTTAAAGCAGTGGCATTTTACAGCTGTTTCTGAAAAGACATCTGATACATATCTTACACACTTTTCATCTTGGGGCTCATGGAATCTTCCTTGAATGCCCATTCGTCTTCTTTTCTGCCTATTTGGATCCCACCCATCCTGCAGTATTGAGCTCCAAAGCATCAGAGTGAGGCACTTTCTCAAATAACCTGCTTCTCAGAGTCCTGATACTTGACATCATTCTTTCATTCATTTCCACTATTCCATGTGAGTCTCCGAGTTCCATAGTGCTGGCGTGACACTGACATTCACCACTCAAGTCCATTTGGTCCAGGCAGTTCATTCAGGGACTTTATGAATACTGACTCACTGTCTCATTCAAATGGAGCAGTCTGGATGTGGACTGGGATTTTAAGGTGTCTCTTAACTACTAAATTTAAATACCAGTCTAAGGTAACAAAGCACCATAAACTAGCAATGGAATGCAGCAGCATAAAGTACAATAAATTCTTATTGCCCATGGCTAAAATGAAACAAAATATTATTCCAGAATAAGGGAGAATGAAAGTAAAGCTATCATGAAAAAATATGAGCAGGTTAACTTTTCCAGCATGCTAAATGGCACCTGAGTGACCCAAAAGAGTTACTGAACTTGAAAATAAACAACTGCTGCACACCCTTCTCATCACTGGGCTATGAGCAGTTATGAGAATTTCTCTAGTGATGAGTCTAAAACAAAGAAGTTCACAATGCACATCTCATTTGGAATAAATTTACGTTTGTAAGCCAAAGGCAATATGCAATTTGAAATTTCTATTAATTTTGATCAACATGATAGAGAAAAACTCAGTGCCAAACTTGTATAAATCATGGGCAACAGAATAGGGCTACTTCTCACTTTCCCTGTGTCTTATTTTTACCCAAGTTCAAAAATAGAGAAATCAGAAGACTTTTTCCATATGCTGATAAGCTATGAAGATTCTTTGCGGGTTTCAGATGATAATGAAAATTGAAGGTCATCTTTCTGTGCTCTAACCCTAAAGATACCAGGCCGCTGTGTCCATGTTAAGTCACCACCAATATGACTGGGAACCCCTTGGCCTCCTGTTCCTTGCTAGCTGGTGGGTAAAGGAATATAGACACTTTAAACTTGAGCCACAGGAATAATTCTAGCTATTATTGTCAACATTTGGAATCACATAGAGTTAGTGTGAAGATTTTCCCCACTTTGTAGGTCTTGGCTTTTGGGTTTGTTTTATTTTAAAGAGGAGTTTTAGATCTTAGGTTCACAGCACAAGAGGAAGGTACAGAAATTTCTCATATATTCCCTGTCCCTGCACATGTATAGACCTGTATTTTTCCCCTCAGGTCTTTTGGAGGCAGAATTATTCTATTCCACCTTGTCCATCTCTGGAGGTCATGTGTGAAGGTTTTCTGGCATCTCCATGGTGGTGGTGTGGCATCCCACAACTTGAATGCCCTTGTATAACTCCTGGCTACCAGAGGGCACTACCCATGTGGAAGGTAACTTGGTGAAGGTTTCCAACACTAGATGACAGGGAGGTTGTACGTGGTGAAATTAATTCAGCACTTGCCTTGAGGAGTCCATCTGGGTTAGCTTTATGCTATATCTACAGAAACTGGGCCTAAATGGTATAGTCTTCCTTTTCGAGGGTGCTGATACTATTTTCTACTCAAAAGTGGATTATTGCTCTAGTTTAGGTGGGAGGGGGTCATGGTGGAGTACTGGGAATGCTTACCAAGAGGAGATGAGATATAGGAGCTGTTCTTTACTGCCGTATCTTTCTCAAAGTTTCATGAGTCAGTCTGATTGAAAGGATCTGGACTATGGCATCAGCCCAAGAGGATTCAGAAAGGAGCCATACTGGAATCTAGACAAGCCATAGAGTCCAGACTAACAACTGCATTCACCTCATATGGAAAGTCAGCCAAGTTTCCACTGGTGAGTCTGGATTCTGTAGGCAATTTAGTGATTTCCTGTTGGCCACCCCCGCCTCGCTGCCTCCCTCCCACCTGCAAGCAGTCACCCATCCATAAATCCTGTCCAGTCCTGGATTTCTGCCCAATGTTTCCAAGGCTTGGACTCACCAAGGAGAGCAGAATTCCCAGGATCCAGGACCAGCTGTGTTCCCAGAGGAGACGTCAGCACTGAAGGGAGGTTTGGCCCAGTGGCTGCGAGCAAGGCCCTGATGTCTTCCAACTGCGTGGGGACTTGAGGGGGTTCTGTGAGAAGGCAGATGGTGGATCAGGCAGGTTAAAACACAAGGATGTGTCAAGGGAAGAGAAATAGGTGGGTATGTGTGTGCATATGTTTAAGACAAGCATTGCTATTGTTGCCTTTTAACATCACTTTTCCTACAGAGGACTCCCTATCAAGGTGAGTATAAATTACAAACTTAATACAGGTATTTGATGCCTGAAATAATAAGATCAGTAAGAATAAGCAGGCATACAGATTTCAGGGGTTTCTTACTTTAGACCATTGGGTACCTACAAATTTGAAGATAAGTTAAACTATATTATAAAGACATTTTTTAAAAAAGTCAATTTTGGTATTTACTATATGCCAAGTTCTGTGCTAAATCGATTTCAGTCCATTTTTCATTTAGTCCTAATAGCAGTCTTTAGAGTGAGGCATTTTGTTATTGTCCCTACAGAGATACACCACAGGAATTTCTTAGGTAAAAGGATCCTTTTTCTATGAAGCAAAAGGTACAGTTGTGAAGCTGATAAGTTAATTTGCTTTGCGGTCTGGATTTTTATGCCTAAGTAGCACCTAGATAAAGCAGGGCAGGAGAAGAATGTTGCTATGCGATGCTTCGTTATTCAGAATCTTACAAGGAATCAGTGCTGAAGTCACTGGAGGTCCCAGTTAACCAATGCTAAAAGTGACTAAAATGTGAAATATATAGTGGCTTGGTTATCATTTCTGCTGGACAAATAAAGAGTTCAACTTTTCCTGCTGAACTTCTCTTGGAAAAGTGGCAGATCCTGATCCCTTTGCCTCCCTTTCTCCACCTCCTGAAGAACTGCAGTTTACACTCCCAAGGCCAGCTCCCACCTTTTTCTCCAGAACACTTGTTGGAATGGAAGCAGAAGCAGGAGTATTGCTCTTGAAAGGGATGGTCATTTCAGCAGCATTCTGCAAGGGCCTTACTACGTGCCTGGCACCTTGCTAGGCACTTGTTAGGGATGGTGAATTAATTAGTCATGATGGTGCCTGATTCTACTTGAGAAACATACCTTCAGTCTTTCTGGCTTTGATGGACAGAGACCATTGTATAGAGAAAATGATGAACTTGAGATTACATATGTGTGTGTGTGTATATATATATATGAAATATACTTTTAAAATCCCCTTTTCATATGGCATAGAGGAAAACATCATGCCTGGGTTCAGGAACCCTCAATGTGAGCCATGGTGCTGTCATTCACTAATTAGGTCATTTAAATCCTCAGTCTTAGTTTTCTCATCTATAAAATGAGGTTCCTTTCCAAGATCTCTTTCTATTCTGGAATACCATGATTTTAGGAATTGATGGTGGCAGTTTACTCAAAGTGTCTTTCTCTCCTCCTCAATATTTCCTCTTGAAACTCAAGAAACCTTCGCTTATTTACTAAGAGCAAAAAGGGGAGGCTACTTTCCATCTTCCAAACAACCAGCTCTCTTTGGACCAGATATTGGTCCCCCCTCATGTCCTTACAGCTTCAACAGTGTTTTTCTTCTTACTGCATCTCCATTTGCTCTTCCCAGGAAAACTGCCAGTTCGCCGGGTGTAGAGGCCAGCAATTAGATTTCTCCTAAAACTTTACCAGTGTCCAGCTGACATGGAACTTAATGTCAGCAACATTAAATGGCAACACTTGATGAATATCTGTCCAATGGACTATATGACTACATGGATACAAGTCTTATCCCACTTCAAGTCCTCATGGTGCAGATTAAGTCACAGAACTCAGGGTGAAATCTCAGCTTTATTCACGAAACACCCCCTTTAAAAATTAAGCTACATTTTTGCTGATTAAGAGACATGCTTTGATGTTCATAAAGTACCTATTAAAAGCTAACAAACTTTCATTAATAAAACCAAGAACTGTGATCAAGAAAAACCTTAAACTTGAGAGTCTTAACAGTGATTTTTTTTCCCGAAATTAAGTTTCATGAAAATGGGGAAGACTTTTTGCTCTTTGAACCCCATGTCCACTGTTACAGTGTATTAGAGTTGGAATGCAGTAAGAACCTGACTACAGAACATACACACTTCATTGGCAAAGCCACAGTAGCAGCCATACATCTTAGACTTTCATCTCTGTTAGCAGAGGCAACAGGGAAGGGTTATTAGGGAGAAAAACGCTCATTGCTAAGCACTGTAATTCAGTGTGGGGCAATATTCCCTAGGCTTTGGGCTCCAGACTAGCAGCTCAGCTGGATGAAACCCAAGGCAAAACAAATGACATCTTTCTCTAAGCCAATTTTCTGTGGCTTCCTAAGATGGCTGGAGGTTTATGCAGCCACCAGTGAGATGAAAACCCATTTGGGCCTCTCTGAAATCTGAGTAAGCAGGGTCTAGAGAACCTATGTGATGGTGTAACTTCAACTCTGGGTGTGAAAACAGAAGTGTCAAGTTTAAATATTTTTCCTTGAGGAGGTCTTTAATGTATGTGTATATATATATGTGTGGCATGTAATTATTATTTCTTACATCTTTCCTTTTTTTCCTTAAAATGACAGCTTTCTCTATGTGGGAAAGAGCATAATTATTAGAGTGCAGCAGGGTATCCCTAGTCCAGGGGACAAAAAGGATTATGGCTTGCAACTTAGCTGAGTCCAGAACTGGGCAATAATCAGGTGGTGGATGGTGTCCCAGCAACTGTTATTTTTAAGCACCCATTTTATACCAGGAGCCATGCCACACTCTTTAATCAGCAATTCTTATGTTTAGGGGTACATGTGGAGACTTTAGGTGGACCAGACCATAGGCTTCCTGGAAATATAGGAAACATTTTGTATGTATGAATTTTTCTAGAAATAGAAATCCATAGTTTCTATCTGATTGTCAAAGAAGTCCTTAATGCAGGAAGAGTTAAGGATAATTGTTTTAACTCTGTTACCTCTGTTTGAGATCCCTGTCCTCTTAGTCTTGCAATCTGTGTTTCTGGAGTCCCAGCATAGAGGCCAGTATCTAAGGCTTAGCAGAGAGAAGTAACTTGCCCAAGGCCACACAGTTAGTAAATGGTACAGCCAGGGTTCAAGTTCTTGTTTGACTAGTCTCAAAGTCTGTGTTCTATTGAAAGGCCCTAAATTAGGAAGAAGTGAAGGGATACTGACTTTATGTCCTTAATTGGATTAGGGAACAAGGGAGGTAGAGGGTGGGTTAGAGAGTCACCCCCAACAGGGTACACCAGAGGCAGCCAGCTTTGAGGTGTTTACCTAGGATCAGCAGCTGGGTGCTCTCAGTCAGCTCTCCATGAAGATTGACCGCCCTGCAGGTGTACACGCCCTGATCTGAGGATGACACGTTTGTGAGCAGCAAGGAGCCTTCACGCAGATGGTGGGGGGAGCCCAGTTTGCTTTTATTCCTGAACCAAGTGACTTCAGCTTCAGGCACTCCTAAGAAGAAAAAATGTAAACTCATCAGTCAAACACATTCAGGTGAGCCCAGAGGCATTTATAGCTTCTTGAATCTGCCTTCCCTGGGGCTGCTCTACAGGGCCATCTTCTACTGTGCTTTGGCTAAACTAAATAATGCCCTGGACCTCTCAGTTGTCTCCAGATCTTTTGCCTTTTAAAACTTGCAGCGATGAGGCAGCAAGGAGGAGGGCAGTACGAAGAGGAGGAAACAGGCAGTTGGCACGGGGGGACTTGCCAAGGTGGGAGAGTACCCAAATTCTTTGGAGAAAACATATTTGAAAAACACGAGAACCAAATGTATACGCCAGTGAAAATGAAACTACATGAAACAAACATCATGTTGAGTAAGTGATGCCAGACACAAAAATACATACTATATTATTTCATTTCCGTAAGTAAAGAAATGAAACCTGGTAACATTAATCTATGCTGCTAGCAGTCAGTGGAATGAATGGGGAGGGGTTGTGACTGAGAAAGGGGACAAGGGGCTTGGCCACTGGTGATGCTGGGTGTCTTGACCTGGGGCTGGTCTGAGGGGGAGTGTTCACTTGGTACCTTTATGCTATGTGTACTTTTCTGTAAAGATATCATAGATTAATAAAAAGTGAAAAGCTGTACTATGTTAAAATATACGTATGAACTAGACAAATGGAAGCTGCTAGATTCTTACTGGAGTTGACACTCTATGTAGAAAACATGCTTGTATTTTTGGAAGCCTACATATCTTTTCAGAACAAGAAAACATGAAATGGTAGTATCGGTAGAACCACAGGCAAAGGAAAACCGAAAGTGCTCAACTCTTTCCACAATCCAAGTTGATTTTCTGCGAGAGAGCTGGGGAGATCGTCTGCTGACTTGGGATGGGTTCTCTCTTTGGAAACCAGGCTCTATGCTCTAGGGACAGTGTGAATTCTTCAGGAAGTTGCCTTGTGGTTAACATGCTGGTAAACAGGCCCTGGGAATTTAGGACGAGACTTCCTAGATGCTGTTTTAGGAGGATCCTTTAGGGGGCTGGGCTCTGAGTGTGTTGAGAGATTGAAAGTCTATGGCACTGCTTCTTCACAGGTCTCTAGGGAGCAGAAGGCTCCCTCCCCTACACACCTCAGCCTGCTGTCCAGCTCACAGTTTACCTGTAGAACTCGCTGGCACGTATCCAGAGCATACTTAAAGTGTCAAGTACTGGCTGGATGCAGTGGCTCATGCCTGTAATCCCAACACTTTGGGAGGCTGAGGTGTGTGGATCATGAGGTCAGGAGCTTGAGGCCAGCCTGACCAACATGGTGAAACCCCATCTCTACTAAAAACACAAAAATTAGCCGGGTGTGGTGGCGTGCACCTGTAATCCCAGCTACTCAGGAGGCTGAGGCAGGAGAATCACTTGAACCCTGGAGGCGGAGGTTAGTGAGCTGAGATTACACCACTGTACTCCAGCCTGGGCGACACGGCGAGAATCTGTCTCAAAAAAAAGTGTCAAGTCCTGGGAAATGGGGTCAAAGCCAAGAATGGCCAAGGAGCCAGACCTTTAGTCTAGTGGTCTGGTGTTTTCCCTAAGATGCGGCTGGCTTTTGACTTTGGGGCAAGAGCAGTTTGCCCTTAATGGCTAGCCTACTGTTGAGGATGCAGAGTCTTCCAGGAGCTGCCTCTTTATCTGTTACTTGTCCTTGAAAGTGGCAGGAGAAAGAGGCAGGGCTACCAAAAGCAGGTGGAGACATGGATACCACAGCTTTGTCACATCAGAGAGAGGCACACGCTAGCCTGGCTCTAACAGTAGGATCCTTGATGCTCAAGTGCATGGGAGCGGCCAGGTTGGCATCATCTCTAAAGATACCTGGAGAAAAGACACAGGTGAGGGGCACAGCAGCTGATTTTTCACCACAGCACCACTAGGGAGAGCAAGAGCATCAGGATGCCTGTCCATGCCAGCTTGGAATTTGGACCCTGAGCTTAGTATTTTTGCATTTAAAAAAAAAATCCACAGCATTCAGGAGAAAGGCTCAGAAGTAAGTTGAAGAAAAGCACTTCCAGTTATTTTTCTCCTGAAAGCACAAGGAAAAATGAGGTCCCAAACCCTTTCTTTTTTTTTTAATTGAGATGGAGTCTCCCTCTGTCACCCAGGCTGGAGTACAGTGGCACGATCTTGACTCACTGTAGCCTCCACCTCCTGGGTTCGAGCAATTCTCCTGCCTCAGCCTTCTGAGTTGGCTGTAATTACAGGCATGCGCCACCATGCCTGGCTAATTTTTGTATTTTTAGTGGAGATGGGGTGTCACCATGTTGGCCAGGTTGGTCTCGAACTCCTGACAGCTGATGATCCACCTGCCTCAGCCTCCCAAAGTGTTGAGATTACAGGTGTGAGCCACCATGCCGGCCCTGCAAACCATTTTCTACCAGTATTCATCCTCTTTTGCTCGCATTGCTCACACGCAGCACTTACTGCCTGCATCTTCCTTTGAGGAGGACTGTGGGCCACAAACACAGAGACTCAGCGGGAGAGAAAATGACAGTGAGAGTGACAGAGCATTAGAGGGAGGGAGGAACAGAGGGAGAAGGGAGAGAACCCAGGGATGAAGAGAGACCTGGGAGCTATTTCTTACTCCCCCGAGAATTGCTTGCAAGCTTCTTCCATTCCCTTTATGACTGTCTGTCTCACGCCACTCTAAAATTGTGCTTGTTTTGAGAATACAGGATTGAGTATAAACCAAAAGGGCTGAATTCCGTGACATCAGGGGGTTTCATGGGAGAAATGGAAACGTGCAGAATAGCAGGGTGGAGGAAGAAAACTCTAGTCTCTGTAAACCTGGAACCGTGGACCTGACAGCAGTCCCAAGGGAAGAGAAATGAAGTTGGAATCATTTTTTAATCTATTAGCAAACCTCTCATTCAAGCACAGATCTGCATTATGAGTTTGCCGAGGTAGGTATTGTTGCTGGTGCCACATTTTGAGGACTTCCTGCCTGGAATTGTGGGCCTTAGGCAGAGAATGATATTACAGATACCTTGGAGGGACAGCCAGTCCTTCCACAACTGGCTCTAACATTACACATGTAGAATGAGGAAAGAGAAAAAAACAATTGAGGTGTTAGAGGTTTTTTTTTTCCTTTTTCTCTCAAGAAATGACAATGATGCTTTAGAAAACTTCACCAGCCCTTGAATGTTCCACAGAGTCCCTTGAAAAGGTACCAGATGCTTATGCCTAATACTGACGTTCAGAATACCTCCACATCAGAGTGTACCAAGCCTGCCAAGACGTCCTGAGTGCATTGACTGAACATTTACTATGTGCCAAACATTTCATAAACACAATCACTTATTTTTCACAATGATCCTGTGAAGCTGGTACTATTTATTAACTCCATTTTATAAATGAGAAAAATGGTCTCATAGAGATTAAGAAGTCTGTTTAAGGTCACATTCATTTGGATGCCTGAACAATGACATGGGGACAGAGTTCCTGTTCCCCCCAATTCTCTGCCCTACAGCCAATCAGTAACCTACCAGTGCCAGGGTGGGGATTCAAACTGAAATGCCTTTAATGCCAACAGTCCTCATCTTAATAAGTGTACACCCCCTCCCATTAGCTTGACTAATCAAGCTTGACTCTTGAGAGAAAATATGAACTGCTGCTTTACTATTTCTGAACTGTCAAATCCTTAATTCCTTTCTACTTTCAGAATTAATGTTTCTGCTGTGGTTGTAAAACCAAGGTGTCATCAGGAGAGAGGTTCCAGAATCCATGGGTTCAGGCTTTGTTAGCTCTCTCTTGTTGAGAAGCTTGGTCAGGTTGTGGGAGATGATCTTTCCTAGCCTGCTGTGGTGTGACAGCAAATGCCACAGAAACAAACACCTGAAAATGACAGAAAATATGCTCTACCACAGAACAAAATCCAAGAGCTATGTTGTTGTTGACCAGCTACTTGGATAGGCTCCATATGCTAAACTCCCTAGTATTATTTGTATCTTACAACAGGAAAGGAAAAGAACCCATGTTTGTGTTTTCCCCTGAGGCATATCCTTTCAACAGCACAGTGCTCTCCCTGCTGCTTGAAAAGATCAATAAATGAGCTTAGTCATAATGGGCGGTAACTCGGTATGATTATAAGGTCCAGTGCCTTTGATGTCCATGGAGCTGCCCGGTAGGGTGATGCTATAATATTCTTTTAAAAAAAAAATCCCAGACAGGGTATTCTTGTTAACTGGATCCCTTATGATATTTGGAAGGCTGCCTGCACCATGGTGTTGTGTCAACATCTCAAGGTGGGGTGTCCACTCAATGGTGCACCTTTACATGATAAGTTCTAGAAGCTTCCTAGGAGGTGTAGAGGTAGGGTGGCTTAGGGAAAGGAAAGAGACAGGATACAGTAACTCAACTGTCAGCCTTGTAAATTATTCTAAGGAACCACGGCAGTTTGGAAACAAGGTTTTCAGCCTTCCATGTTTCTCCATACTGACTGTGGCAGACAATGACAGTTGTTCACAAAACTAGTTTCCCTTTTTCCTGAGTACCCAGTGAGGCTACTTTCCCCAGTATCCTTTGTAGTTGTATGTGGCCATGTGACTAAAAAAATGTGAAAAGTCTTAATGTGTGCTCCTTCCAGGTGTGGCTCCTAAAAGCCTTCCCAACCATCCCCCATATTATGTTTTCCCCTCTCCTGGTTGATAGGATAGAGGTATCCACTGGGGACATTGGAAGACATGTGTTCAAGATGACAGAGCCAACAGCATCCTGTGACCCTGAATTGACAGATCCTCTCCAGATGACCAGGTGTACTTTTTGGGCTCTTAGGTAAGCAAAAATAAGACTTCTATTGTATTTGAGCCATTATACATTTGGCGGTCTACTTGGCACCAGTGTCTAACCTATTGTAATGCACCACCCTTCACTGACTCCTGAACTATTTATTTTGCATCCCTAGTCCTGCTAATTTCATCTCCTAAGTAAGTCCTTCAAATACTTCCCTTGCGTTTAGGAGAAAACCCTAAACTGTACCATAATCAATGAGAACATGTAAGATCTAGGCCCTGCCTACTCCCACCTTCTCAGCCTCATATGCTACTTTCTTCTCTGCTCTCGATATTATAGCCACACCACCAGCCAGTTTTTACTTCTTTAAATGCAACATGCTCTTTCTACCTCAGGCCCTTTGCACATTCTGTTCCCATTTACTGAAACACTGCTTCCTCCCCTGATCCTGTATCGCTGACTCAGTTTTCTGACCTCTTCAGAGAACAAATGGAAAATGAGTATGGGAGTGATACAGTGAATTAGGTCAGTTTTCAAGAAAAAGCCCATCATACTCATTGCCTAATGCTTTTGAGGCTTCAGGGTTGGGAAGAATGTGTGAGGCTGTATTCTATAAGCTGAAAGCACATGTGTGCAAAAAGTTGTTTAATAAACAATTGCTAACAACTCAAACATGTAAGTCAGTCTAGGTAAATTACATAATATACTTAAAATAGGCTATTATATAAAATCATGCTTATGACACAGACAAATGTTTATTATTGAGAGAAAATAAAGCAGGATAAAAGGTAATGATTGAGGAAATATGCTAAAATGTCAGCTATGGCTGAGTTTGCAGAGAAGGACTTTGAACAAGCTGTTTTCTTTCCTTTTTGGCCTCTTTTAATTTTTTCTGTGTTTTCTAAAACTTCTTTAATACTCTAATATTTTATAATAAGAAAAAAACAACTGTATCTACATATTGCATTGTATTATCATTACGTATTTCATAACTTTTCTCCTTCCTAGACTGTGAGCTTCCTGAAAATTGTACCTTATTTACCTGTGGCTTCTTAGATTAGGAGACATCTGATCTAACTTGGATTAAATACTACATAAAAAACTGCCAAATGAATAACATGAATGAATCTGACATAAAACACTTCTTTAAGCAGACCCTTATGGAGTCCCACCTCCCTGTCTATTAGCAGAGACTGGGTTGCAAATTCTCAAGCTACAATATCAGCTACTGGCAGTGTTACTGGTGCTTACAGAACTCTACCTAACCGATCAGGAGGACACTAAACTGCCTGACTAGGAATGCGATAGAGATGATCAAGAGGAAGGAGAGAGTCGTTAAGAGCCACTTACAGCAGCAAAGTGAAAGTAGTCCTCTGCCATTTAGCATTAAAGCTGTCAGTGTTTTAACTGGAGACTCAGCTCACAGATGATTTCCTTGTCCAGCAAATTCACTGTGTAAGTAAAAGCAGGCTCTTTCTCACCTACTTTGAGTAAGTGTCTTGTTTAACAAAAGGAATAATGACAAATATACAAAGATTTATTTTAGTTAATCAGCATTAACACAGATGGTTTTATGGGTAAAAACAAAAATAAAGACGCAATGTCACAGCCGGGGAAAACTAGGTATAACCACCTAGGCTCTCACTATAAGGTTATCAAGTGAGCTTCCAGATGAAGTCCCGGAGAGAGGACCCTAGGCAGCATGGAAGAATGGGCAAAGCTCGTTTTAATGTCCTAGGCTCCCCAACGCAAATATTTCCTCAACTGGATTCTGGTTCTCTCAATCTCCTTTAAATGCCCATTTCCTTGTTTTGCTGTCATTTCCTCTCGTATTCTGTTTTTTGTTTGAGACAGTCTTGCTCTGTTGCTCAGGCTGGTTTGCAGCAGCATGATCTCAGCTCACTGCAACCTCCGTCTCCTAGGATCAAGTGACTCTTGTGCCTCAGCCTCCCGAGTAGCTGGGACTGCAGACACTTGCCACCATATCTAGCTAATTTTTGTATTTTTAGTAGAGATGAGGTTTCACCATGTTGGCTGGGCTGGTCTGGAACTCCTGGTCTCAGGAAATCCACCCGCCTCACCCTCCCAAAGTACTGGGATTACAGGTGTGAGCCCCCGTGCCAGCCCCTCCCCTTTTCTTTTACTCCTACCAGTTCCACCTCTTAAGAAGATACACAACGTGGTCCATCATATCACCAGTGTTCACCAAAGCATGTGTCTATAGTGATCAGGTGTGTGTGTGGGGTGACTGTTCCGCTGAAAGGGCCTTAGTGGCACCACTAATCCCTGCACCAAGGGGTAGCTCATTCATGCCAATCCCTGTTAGGAGTTTTATTTTACTCCCTATCTAGGAGTACAGGGGCTGAAGGGACTTGGTTCTAGATTTCACTGATGAGGCTGGAAGGGCAGCATCATAAAGGCTATGAGAAACTTTACAGAGGAGAAGCTAATGCACATTTACAAAGATAGATTTCTATTTCAGATATCTTATTTATTTATTTATTTATTTATTTTGAGATAGGGTCTCACTCTGTCATCCAGGCTGGAGTGCTGTGGTATGCTTAAGGCTCACTGCAGTCTTGACCTCCCGGGTTCAAACGATCCTCTCATCTCAGTATCCCTAGTAGCTGAGACTATAGGCATGCACCACCACACCTGGCTAATTTTTGTATTTTTCGTAGAGACAAGGTTTTGCCATGTTGCCCAGGCTAGTCTTGAACTCCAGGGCTCAAGTGAACCACCCACCTCAGCTTCCCAAAGTGCTGGGATTACAGACGTGAGCCACCAGGCCTGTCCACGTTTCAGATATCCTGAAGCTATCAGAATATTTCAGAGAAAGTCGGATTTGGCCATTATTTCGAAACAGTAAGTCCTAGGTTAAGATATTCCTCTTACTTACTCTCAAATGGGTTTTCTGGTCTTATAAATAACAAATTGAGGTAAATCTTCAGGTGATGAAGATCTAAGATGAAGAAACCACCAAAGCCTGGGGTGCCACTGTCTGTCTACTCTGCAGACAGGGTATAATCAAGGAACCTGGGTCTGATGTGGCCATGCGACACTGGGGTATATTTGATGAGGACAGCAATCAGAAGACTAGCTGCCCAATGGCACAAGAACCATTCATTTCTTCATGCCTTTGTGGCAGTGAAACCCCTAGGGGGTACACATCACAAATGACTGGTACACAAGAAGGGAAAAATAGCAGCTGGGCCACGTTCTGCTCTACGTTGGTGTTTTCTGTCTTTTAATTGAAGGTAAATATTTTTATACAGAGCACATTAGTACCCCCTATTGTCTGCTACTCCTCACTTCCCTGTGCCTTCCTGGACCCTGTTGGTCTTTGAGTTTGCAAGGCCTACCTGAGGGCAATGCCTCTACCAGAACTCCATTGGCTATCTTCTCTAATGACTCCTGCCCACTTCTGATTCGAACAAGCTGCAGGTTCCTGTTGGTCTTACCTCTTGCCATCTTTCTCATGTCTATCCAGTCTTTGCCTTCCCATCCCCACTGTCCTGAGTTCAGGCCTCCATGACCCCTCCTCAACTACAGGGATGGGTCTTACCTGGCCTTTCTGTCCTAATATTTCCCTTCTTCAGTCCATTCTCTGAACTGCTGGTGGCTTTCTCTTCTGGAAGCATGGCTCCTTAACATCACTTCCACCTGCATTTCTGCACTCTGGGCTCCACCCAGACTAAAGCTCACACTGTTCTCTCTACAGCCTAGAGTATTTTCTACTTCCATGAATTTCATCACTCTCCTTTGTTCACTTGGAACTCCTTGCTCCCATCTTTGCATGTTCACATTCTATCTGTATGGAAGGCTAAGATGAAAGAAAAACATACACACAAAAAGACCAATTTTACCTATCTGTCCCAGTCAGAATTAATCTTTTCTCCTCTAAATTTCTGTAGCACTTTCTACTTTCAGAGTGACTGAGGTTCACATTCTGGCTTTCCTACTAGCGCTATATCCCTGAGAGCAGAATTTGTGTCTAATTTGCCTTTGTATCCCCCAACCTGGCACAGGGCTCCATTAACATGTGAATAAATATATAAATGAATTTCTCACCTGCAACCTGGCAGTTAATTGTCACATTCACTCCCTGCACTGTTTTGATGGTGCTTCCTATATCGACTGTGACTGTAGGCTTCTCCATGTTGATCATGGTCATTCGTGACGTTTTCACTAGTGGCTTTCCTGAAGATGAGAAAGAATATGAGATGTTACTCGGTGGTGACTGGGGCAATTGGGGCTTTCCCTTGAAATACAAGTTAACCACCAATGCATGGCAGGTCTACCCAGACTTTTGGCATTGTGTTTTCTCTTGAAAAATTGTAAGTGCACAGTATAAAAGCATCTACCCACCTACCTACCATAGTGTTGTCAGTAAAAGAACAAGGGTTGAAGAGTTTGAAGACAGTTACACAAATTGAGACGATTTATGCATTCTACTCATTAAATTAACAAATAACCCTCAACGTGACATTTTACATGGCTTTTTTTTTAATTAAATTTTTTACTTTAAGATTATTGTAGATTCACATGCAGTTATAAGAAGTAATATAGAGTGCTGGGTGCAGTGGCTCATTCCTGTAGTCCCGGAACTTTGGGAGGCTGAGGTGGGCAGATCACTTGGGGCCAGGAGTTCGAGACCAGCCCGGCCAACACAGCAAAACTCCATCTCTATTAAAAATACAAAAATTAACTGGGTGTGGTGGCATGCACCTGTAATCCCAGCTACGCAGGAGGCTGAGGCACAAGAATGCTTGAACCCGGGAGGTGGAAGTTGCAATGAGCCGAGATCGCACCACTGCACTCCAACCTGGGTGACAGAGAGAGACACTGTCTCAAAATAAAAAGAAGTAATACAGAGAAATCCTGTTTACCTTACCCTGTTTTCCTAATGGTAGTATCTTGTCCACTAGGGTACAATATCATGGCCCCATACTAACATCGATAAGCTTAGGATACAGAGCATTTCCATCACTACAAGGACTCCTCAAGTAGCTCCCAAGCCCCCCTTAACCTTTTGGCAACCATTGATATGGTCTCCATTTCTATAATTTCATCATTTTAAGAATGTCCGATGAATGGAATCACACAATCTGAAACCTTTTGTGATCTTTTTTTTCTACTCACTAATTCTCTGCACATTCTTCCAGGTCTTACATGGTATCATGGTTGCATGTATCAATAGTTTGTTCCTTTTATTACTGGGTAGTATTCCATGGTATGGATGGACCACAGTTCGTTTAGTTATTCTTTTGCTGAAGAATATCCAGGATGTTTCCAGATTTTGATTACTACAAATAAAGCTGCTATCAATATTCCAGTACAGGTTTCTGTGTGAATGTGTCTTCATTTCTCTGAGATAAATGGCCAGGAGTATAATTCCTGGGCCATAGGGTGGTGGCATGGTCAGTTTTCAGAGAAACTGCCTTATTTTAGAGTGCCTATACGATTTCACCTTCCCTCTAGCAGTGTATCATTGATCCTATTTCTCTGCTTCCTTACCAACATTTGATGTTGTCACTAGTTTTCATTTTAGTCATGCTGATAAGTGTGTAGTGAGATCGCCTTGTGATTTTAATTTGCATTTCTCTAATGACTAATAATGTTGAATATATTTTATGTGATTATTTACCATGTGTACACCCTCTTTGGTGTAATGTCTACTCATGTCATTTGAATATTTTTGATTCAGATTATTTTTACTGAATTTTGAGAGCTCCTTATATTCTAGATACTAGTCTTTGGCCAAATATGTGTCTTATAAGTATTTTCCCTCAATATCTAGCTTTTCTTTTCATCTTCTTAACAAGATCTTTTGCAGAGCAAAATTTTTAACTTTGATTTATTCATTTTTCTTTTTATGGATCATGCTTTTCAAATTTTTTTCATTGACACATAATAATTGTACATATTTAGGAGGAACACTGTGATTTTTTGGATACATGTATACATTGTATAAAAATTAAATCAGAGTATTTAGCATATCCATCACTTCTTACATTTATGTGGTGACATTCAAAATGCCTTCTCCTAGCTATTTTGAAATATACAGTACATATAGTCACCCTACTGTGCAACAGAATACCAGAACTCATTCCTCCTATCTAACTATAACTTTGTGCCTGTTGACCCATCTCTCCCTATCTTCCTCTCCCCACTCCCTTCCCCAGTCTCTGGTAATCACTATTCTACTCTCTACTTCTGTGAGATCAACTTTTTAGATTCTATGTATAAGTGAGATCACGCAGTATTTGTCTTTCTGTACCTGGCTTACTTCATTTAACATAATGATCTCCAGGTTCATCCATGTTGCTGCAAATAACAAGATCTCTTTTTTTTTTTTTTTGTTTTGAGACAGGGTTGGTCTTGCTTTGGCATCCAAGCTGGAGTACAGTGGTGTGATCTAGGCTAACTGTAGCCTCTGACCCCTGAGCTCAAGTTATCCTTCCATCTCAGCCTCCTGGGTAGCTGGAACTACAGGTGTGTGTCATCACACCTGGCTAGAATTTTTTTTTTTTTTTTTTTAGATACAGGGTTTCCCCATGTTGCCCAGGCTACTCTCAAACTCCTGGGCTCAAGCGATCCACCCACCTCAGCCTCTCAAAGTGCTGGGATTACGGTCATGAGTCACCATGCCCAGCCTCATTCGTTTTGTTTTTTATGGTGGAAAAGTATTCCACTGTACATATATGCACAAGTTCGTCATCTGTTCATCTATTGATGAACACTTAGGTTGCTTCTATATCTTGGATATTGTGAATAGTACTGTGGTAAATATGGGAGTGCAGATATCACTTTGATATACTGTTTTCATTTCCTTTGCATATATACCCAGGAGTAGGATTGCTGGATCACATGGTAGTTCTATTTTTAATTTTTTGAGGAACATCTATGATGTTTTCCATAATGGCTATACTAATTTACATTCCTATCAACAATGTATAAGAATTCCCTCTTCTCCACATCTGCACCAGCATTTTTTTTGTCTTTTTGATAGTATCCATTTTATTTTATTTTTTAAAGAAAAGGAGAAAGAAAGGGCAAAAGAAAGAAGAAAAAGAATGAAAGAGAGAAAGAAAGAGGAAGAGAAAGAGGGAGAGAGAACGGGATTCTTGTTTTATTGCCCAGGCTAGAATGCAGTCTAAAAATGGGTATTAAAAACCTCTTTTATGCCAATAATTGTGCTTAAC
>CAUYQU010059639.1:0-20320 GCA_963574635.1 Cheracebus regulus
AACGAGAAGGGCAAGCTGGACGCGGAGGTCATGAGGGACGCGATGCAAGGCCGGGAAGGCAAAAGCCCGGCAGCCATCCTAGAAGGAGTGATCAAAACGGAGGAACCCCAGAGACTCCTCGAGGACTGCAGGCTCCGCGCCGAGCCCGCGTCCGATAACCTGGTTCATGGCAGCGCGGAGGTCATCTTGGCCCCACCGTCCGGTGCCTTTGGGCCGCACCAGCAAGACCTCAGGATCCCTTTGACTCTCCACACCGTTACCCCTGGGTCCCAGATCCAGTTTCAGGGAGCTCTGCCTTCAGAGCTGATAAGATTGACCAAGGTCCCCCTGAGACCAGTGCCTATTAAAATGCAGCCCCTATTGGAGCCTTCTGTAAAAATTGAAACCAAAGATGTCCCGCTCACCGTGCTGCCCTCAGATGCAGGTATTAGACAGCAGGGGAGTCTGGTTTTGAAAACTGCGCCTGTGTCGCTCCATAGCTGTTAACGTCAGCCGTTCCCAAGTCTAAACTACAAAAGTAAAGCCATGGAACGGATTGTTTTCAGGGCAGAGTCTATACAGGTGTCACTTCTGATCGACTTGTACATGTAGCAGTAAAATACACGAACACCTTCAAGGTTCTCAAGTATTTTTTTAAAAATCTATTTTAAGGCCCATTTAGATAGGACTAATTTTTGTACACAAAAATAGAAGTATTCTTGCTAAACAACACGGAGTCCTCAGTTTATATGCTACAAATAAGATTAAACATATTGTATTATAGTAGCTCCGCACTTTTATATGTATCAAATAGAAGAAATAATGATGTTTAATGAAAAAAATTGTTATAATTAAACAGGAAAGTTTATACTAATTATGGAGGCTATCTTTAAAAACGAACAATAAACATTCTTCTAGCAGAAATACATGATTCAATGTAATATTTTAGTGTTTATTCCTCTGAAAGGTAAGGAGTTATAGAAATATTGAAAAGAATACGGTAGAATGAGCTATAAATAATTGTTTTTAAAGAAATGACCAGTTTTAGCAGTAACAAGTACCAATAGATGTTTTTATTTCTAACCAGTATTTCCAAATATATAGTTAGTAAATTCTTATTTTAAGATTTAGTTCACACAGGACACTGCCAGTGCACATCTTGGAAAGTCATATTAATCTTTGGTTCATATTTTCATTAACTTCATGGTTTTAAAAAATTTTATTTGATTCTTCCCCTCCACTTTACCCTGTTGCTTTTATCTTTAGCATTTTTTAGACTTTATTTTCATTTTCTAAGGGAAAGAGAGGGAAAGCTTTCTTTATACTATATATTTCATCCTTAGTGTTTTAAAGAAATTTTTTATATTAAGTAATCCTAAAATAACATAATAAATTTATGGACAGTTATTTTTGATAAACTACATGAGAGATGAATTTAGATAACTTCCTTTGTTGAAATTTCAACTGGCTCTATGACTTTTTTTTTTTTAATTTTATCTTATGAAAAAGAGATGCTGGTCTTGAACTCCAGGGCTGAAGCAGTCCTCTGCCTCAGCCCCCCAAAATATTGGGATTACAGGTGTGAGCCATTGCGCCTGCCTTCTGTGACTTTCAAAAAATTATTAATATTATTTTGAGATGGAGTCTCACTCTGTTGCCCAGATTGGAGTGCAGTGGCGTAATCTCAGCTCACTGCAACCTCTGTTTCCCAGGTTCAGGCAATTCTTATGCCTTAGCCTCACGAGTAGCTGGGACTACAGGCATGAACCACCATAAGTGGCTAATTTTTGTATTTTTAGCAGAGATAGGGTTCCATCATGTTGGCCAGGCTGGTCTCCAACTCCTTACCTCAGGTGATCCACCCACTTTGGCCTCACAAAGTACTGGGATTGTAGGTGTGAGCCACTGTACCGGGCCCAAAAAATTATTTTTATTATTTTCTCTAAGTTTTCTCCCAGGACACAGGACTAGTGTTGATGATTCAATGTGGTAGGAGCTTCACCTTCATAGTAAAATACAACTAATATAGTATTATAATATTATAAATATTTTTGCTTGAAAGGATACTAGGGCAGCATGTAGATGAGTTGCTGTGAACATTTATAGAGAACCTCTACCTAGCTAAGATTATAGTCATGAGTAAGTCACGCATGGTTCCTGTTCCTTAATGATAAAATATTTTTATTGGGAAATGAACCAAATATTAATTATTGTTAGAGGTATTAATAATACAGATCAAAGAAGTAATAAGCCAGCAATTTACTGTCTTCAACATGATTATTTCCCCAGTATCTTAAACAATATTGGAATGTTGGAATACTGGCAGGATTTTTTGGTTATAGAAGTGTACATTTTCTCCAGATATTTCAAAAATAAGTATAGATGGAGGCATACTTCACCTTAAAATTGTGTGTGTGTGTCACATTAATTTAGTCTCTTAATTTTTGTCATGTAGGCATACCAGATACTCCCTTCAGTAAGGACAGAAATGGTCATGTGAAGCGACCCATGAATGCATTTATGGTTTGGGCAAGGATCCACCGACCAGCACTAGCCAAAGCCAACCCAGCAGCCAACAATGCAGAAATCAGTGTCCAGCTCGGGTTAGAGTGGAACAAACTTAGTGAAGAACAAAAGAAACCCTATTACGATGAAGCACAAAAGATTAAAGAAAAGCACAGAGAGAAATTTCCTGGTAATCAAATGAAATAATGCCTCTTCTTTTAAATGAATTTATTTAGTTAAAGATTAGGTTAGGTTGAGATTGAAAGACAAAAATGTATAGTTTTTTTTTGAATATGTACAATAAAGGGAATAATTAATATTATAACAATGATTGAAATGACACTGGGCATGAGTTTCCTTAAATAGAACTAAGCAAAGGGATATCAGATTTCATATTCACCAACCCATACAAATCAGAAGACATGCAGCTTTTTTTGTGGTTTGACTTAGATAGATATAAATTTAATGAAAGTACATCTCCAAAGTTTTAGGCTATAATTTTTCAAGTAAACTATAGAAGTGTTAAAATGATAGCAACAGAAAAAAATAATGCAGTACATACTTAAGGAGAATGAGGGATTATTACCGTATTTCATTTTAACATATGATTATCAGAACATAGTCCTGCCTTCTGATTGACAAATTTATCCCCATCATGATACAGTGTGAAATGAGTCCGATTCCTCCCCAGCAGTGAGAACATTGGGATTAAGTTTGGGAAAATGCACAGTGTATGGCAAGCAGGACAAAAATTTTTTTCTGAAATACTGGCAGAGAGGTTCTAGAAATGAAGGTCAGAGGCAGCAACTATAGGGAACCAGAGATTGTTCTGGTTACACAGTGGCTGCAAATGCCATAGTTTCACTGTTCTGACTTTGGAAGAAATTGAGTTATTTGTGGGCTTGGAGACTGCTGAGTCTAGGAGAATGACTCTTCTTGAACTAGGCATAAAAATAGTGACTGATCATTAGTGACTATTGCATTGTAAGATATATTCAATTGTATCTTACAGAAAGTGAGGAAACAGGAGATGAATAATGTCATAGTGAGGTATTGTTTGATAAGGTAGAGGAAAAGCTTTGGGATTCAAGGATAGTGGTTTTGATGTTGACTCTACTACAGATTCATTCTGTGTCATTGGTTATAAAACATTTGACCGTCTTCCTTTCAATTAGGAGTTATAACACTGACCACTAGTCAGGAACTATTTGGATATGTATGTTAAAATACACAGTGGAGAAGTCATTTACTGAAATAGTATCCTAGAGTTGGAAAAGATACTTTAGACAATAATTTATTTTTTAAAAACTTTAAAGTGCTTTGCATTTTAACATGAAAAAAATTATTTAAAGGCTTAATAGAGTCTATACATTTAAACATATTTTATCTTCTATAGGTTGGGTTTATCAGCCTCGTCCAGGGAAGCGAAAACGCTTCCCTCTAAGTGTTTCCAATGTATTTTCTGGTAACACACAGAATATCATCACTACAAATCCTGCAACAGTTTATCCTTATCGCTCACCTACGTACTCTGTGGTAATTCCCAGCCTACAGAATCCCATCACTCATCCAGTTGGTGAGTTAGTTTTATTGTAGATGACTATTTTTTAAATAGCTGCAAGAAAATTTTACCTCAAGTTGAAGTTTTCTTTCTGTTAATCTTAAGAATTGGAACAACAATATTAAGAAAAAAATCAAGAAGAGGGAAAGAGAACATTAAATAGAAGAAAAAAAAATTTCAGTAGACATAAAAACACTTGGTTTGTCAGAGTAGCAAATAATCCATGTGTCAAACCTCAGACCTTTTAAGGAAATCAGGATGAGCCCATAGATTAGGCAGATAGTGCAGGAAATGACTGAGGTAATTCAATAGGAAAAAGGAGAGTCTTTTCACTATCAGTATAAAAGAATGCCTTGCTAATGGGGTATGAGGCATCCTGTCCTGGAACTTAGTAATGACGCTGTATGTTGAGACCATTCTCTGCTGCTCTAGAAAAGCAATGGAAGTAATCTATTTTCTACCAAATATTTGTTTGGTTCATTATATTAATCTAAATGTCTCCTCTGAGTTCTTTACATTCTTGTTGATTTTAAAAACCAAAAATTGAGAAACTAATATCTTAATAATTTGTTATAGGGCTATCCATCATTGGTTTGTTTTTCCAGAACATATTTTAACCATATTTTAAGGAGAGCTTTATACATTCACTAATTTCTATGACTTTTTTTTTTTTTTTGAGACAGGGTCTCACTCTGTCACCCAGGCCATAGTGCAGTGGCAGGATCACAGATGACTGCAGCCTTGCCCTCCTAGGCTCAAGGATTCTCCCACCTCAGGCTCCCTAGTTGCTGGAGCTACAGGTGCACACCACCATGCCCAGCTAATTTTTTGTAGAGACAGAGTTTTGCAATGTTGCCCATGCTGGTGTCGAATCCTGGGCTCAAGTGATCCACCTGCCTCGACCTCCCAAAGTGCTGGGACTATAAGTGTGAGCCACCACACCCAGTCCACTTTCTTAAAACTACTAAGACTGCTTAAACATACTGCTTTTTCTAGTTTTTTTTTTTTTTCTTAAAACCTTCTAGTAATAAAGCCACCCCTATGAGTTGTGAGTTTTAGATATCTTGGAAACTGAGTTATTAGAATCGTAGGCATTGTAAGTTTTTTTAAAAATGTATCATTTTAGCAAGTGATAGCAACAAGCTACATTCCAGATGTTTAGATTCAAGAGAGTGATGCAGAGAGCTGATCCTATAGCCCTGTTCTCTCCTAGCACAGTCAAGCACTCTCAGCCTTCACTATTTGGTAGTGACTTATTTAATCTTGTGTTTCAACCCAGGCTTAATTATAACTTTGTCCACTTACCTTGCTTTTCTGTTATGTTATTTGTTTATTTATTTATTTATTTGGAGACAGAGTCTTGCCCAGGATGGAGTGTAGTGGTGTGATCTTCGCTCACTGCAGCCTCTGCCTCCTGGGTGCAAGCAATTCTCCCACCTCAGCCTCCCAAGTAGTTGGGACTACAGGTGCATGCCACCATGCCCATCTAATTTTTGTATTTTTGGTAGAGACAGGGTTCCATCATGTTAGCCAGGCTCATCTCGAACTCCTGGCCTCAAGTGATACACCCATCTTGGCCTCCCAAAGTGCTGGGATTACAGGCATGAGCCACCATGCCCAGTCTGTGTTATATTATGATTTCTGTTTTCATAATATAAGTTTCTTCTTTTTATCCCTTTTTCTGAGACCTTACATCTGTTTCTACCTACTGTTAAATGCTGTATATTTTCCCAGAAACAGAATTAACAATGTTCTTATTTGAAGCAGCTGACATTTGATATATTTTCTATCATTCTGAGCAAATATAAGGATTGAGGAAAAACTGGAAGATTTCTTCTAATGTTCATAGGATGCTTTCTCCATGATGTTGTATTTAAGTATGGTAGGCAGAATTATAGGAAGCATTTCAGAGCTATATACAACAGTAATCAAATCTAAGACAAGAATGATTTTCTTGTTTGTGCTTAGTTTTCTGTTGGTTTTTTTTTTTTTTTTTTTGCAATATCCCTTATTTCTGGTGATATATAGTGTCAGTAAAGATTCATTTCTTGGGTCAGCTATAGTGACTCATGCCTGTAATCCTAATGCTTTGGGAGGCCAAAGTGGGAGGATCACCTGAGCCTAGGAGTTCAAGACCAGCTTGGGCAACACAGCAAGACCCTGTCTCTAAAAAGAAAAAACAACTATTTCTTGCATCTCAAAAGATAAACAGAGAACATTATCTTATAAGCATAATTTAGGAATTATTAAGATATACATCTTAATAATAAATGGTGAAATTTATCTGCTATTTTGTTCCTCAATCATACAGCTTTGAAATGTGTTCTTATAGATTGTTCTCATCAATTTGGCATTATATTACCTAGAGGAGTTAGTATCTTGCCAATTTGGAAATTTCATTGTATATTTAATATTCTGAATTATTTGTGAAACTTAAGTTAGAACAGATTATAGCACACATCTCTTAGGGAATCATAATTTTAATATCTTGTCATGTGCAGATGTTAATTTATGCACTTTTTTGTTTCAAGTAATTTCATATTCTAAATATGAAGTTATGGTAATTTTGTTTTTCAAGCATGTTTGCTTTATTCCCATGGAAGAAAGATATCAAGATAGTGAGGTACATGATTTTTCTCATATAGAAACAATTTGCTCTTAAGCTTTGGGCATTAATATCATACTGTATACATTTCACCACCATGTCAGGTGTAGATAATAGACTCACCAAGCTAGAGTTCTCAAGATCACCAGTTTCAATAGCTGAAGGTTATGTTGACTTTCTAAAAATCTCTGGCAAGAGGGTATTTGTACCTACTTTGTCTAAAATTTTCTCAGTTCTACCCTTGAGGTTTTTAAAAAAATTATATTTATATCTATATATTTTTTGAGATGAAATTTCACTCTGTCACCCATGCTGGAGTGCAGTGGTGCGATCTCAGCTCACTTCAATCTCTGCCTCCTGGGTTCAAGTGATTTTCCTGTCTCAGCCTCCCGAGTAGCATTACAGGTATATACCACCACATCAGCTAATTTTTATATTTTTAGCAGAGACAGGTTTCATCATGTTAGTCAGGTTAGTTTTTCAAACTCCTGACCTCAGGTGATGCACCCACCTCAGCTTCCCAAAGTGCTGAGATTACAGGTGTGAGCCACCATGCCCGGACAGAGGTGTTTGTTTGTTTGAGATGGAGTCTTGCTCTGTTGCCAAGTGTGATCTCGGCTCACCGCAACCTCCGACTCCCTGGTTCAAGTGATTCTTCTGCCTCAGCCTCCTGAGTAGTGGGATTACAGGCAAATGCCACCACACCCAACTAATTTTGTATTTTTAGTAGAGACATGGTTTCACCATGTTGGCCAGGATGGTCTTGAACTCCTGACCTCGTGATCCACCCGCCTTAGCCTCCCAAAGTGCTGGGATTACAGGTGCGAGCACTGCGCCCAACCTTCTTCTTCTTTTTTTTTTTTTGAATAACTCTTAGGTGAATGCCACCTAAGATCTATTTATATTCTTTTTGTCAATTGGATTAGAACATTCTTTGAACTTGCCATTATACTGTAGTTGATCTAATATTCTTAACCTATTTGCTTTGAAAGTTAGGATTCAGAAATCTTCTTAAGGTCTTCTTTAGTAGAAAGGGATTTATTGAGTCTCTCTGTCCTCTTTCAGTTGCTGTTTACACTGTAATGACGAAATAATTCTGCCGATTCTCTCCTTTCTGTAAAAATATTTGGAGTCAGTTAGTATGGACTTTGAGGTCTCTTAGATGTGGCTCCTTCAATTTTCCTTTGGACTGCCTAACTTTTTTTGCATTTGCCTCACTGCACTTGGGCTTATTTGTACCTTTTGACAAGCTTTTGAAGGTTTTTTTTTTTTTTTTTTGGACAGCTAGCCATAGTAAACTTTGTGATTTTGAGGCACATTTCTTTATTCTGTGTTTTTAGCATTACCATGTAAAATAATCTCCATTTTTCTATGAACTTTTTATTTTAGTTAATCTCTATCAGCCTTTTCTCCCTAGCCAATATCAATATTCCAAAAATTGAATAACCTCAGGGTAGATTTTCTGACTTTCACTTTAGCCAGGGTCATAAATTTAAATATGTTGTGATTTCTATTGCATAATATTTCACACACTGAATTCATAGATTTATAGTAATATTTCTCCATTATTTGGCTCTCAACCAAGTTTCTTCCTCTCCCTTTCCTTCCTTTCTTCCCTCCTTCGCTCCTTTCCTTTCCTTTCCTTTTTTTTTTTTTTTTCAGGGCGTCTTGCTCTGTCTCCTAGACTGGAGTGGAGTGGTGTGATCTCAGTTTCCTACAACCTCTGTCTCCCGGGTTCAAGCGATTCTCCTGCCTTAGCCTCCTGAATAGCTGGGACTACAGGCAAGTGCCACCATGCCCAGCTAATTTTTGTATTTTTAGTAGAGATGGGGTTTCACCACATTGGCCAGGCTGGTCTTGAACTCCTAGCCTCAAGTAATCCACTCATCTTGGCCTCCCAAAGGGCTGGGATTACAGATGCGAGCCACTGCACCCAGCTCTCAAGCTTATTTCATTTTACTGTGTATTCTACCAACATTTTTTGTTCTAAGCAATCACTTATCCTGTACTAGATCTTCCCAGCACACTTTTATCCCATTATGATATTGAGTAAATATATGTGAAATCTGGCAGTTTAATTTGGTATTCTCCCCTGAGTGAATATTTTATTTCAGATACCTTCTGAGTAAATTGCAGTGCCACATTGGCATGCCTGCTTACCTGCCACCTTCACTACTAAGGTTTATTAAATACCTATTATAGAGCAAACTCTACTAGGAACAATATATAAAGGTTTTTTATAGTCTCTGCTGTAAAAGAGTTCATAAGGTAGTCGTAGCAAGTATAGATACAAGTGCAACTACTTTTACTACTGTTTCTTTGATAGACCTATGTTTCTTGTCTGGTATTGTTATAATTTTGAGATGGAGTTTTCCTCTGTCTCCTAGGCTGGAGGGCAATGGTGCAATCTCAGCTCGCTGCTGCAACCTCCACCTACCAGGTTTAAGTGATTCTTCTGCCTCAGCCTCCCGAGTAGCTGGGATTGCAGGTGCATGCCACCACACCTGGCTAATTTTTGTATTTTTAGTAGAGGCAGCGTTTTACCATGTTACCAACCAGACTGGTCTCGAACCCCTAACCTCAGACAATCCACTTGCCTCAGCCTCCCAAAGTGCTGGGATTACAGGCATGAGCCAGCATGCCAGGCTCTTGTCTGGTATTATTTTTATGTCCAGGGCATTGTTTACTCTGTCACTCACATTTAGTACTAACTCCCAAGTTCCTCTTCTCTTTCTAATTTCTTTCTTTCTTTTTTTTTTTTTTTTCTGTTGAGACAGGGTCTTGCTAGTCTCAAACTCCTGGACTCAAGTGACGTTCTTCCTTCTTTGCCTTCCAAAGTGTTGGGATTACATGTGTGAGCTATGGCACCCAACCTGTTTCTAGTTTCTGAAAGTGCTTATGTTTCTGGTGCAAGATTCTTGGCTCTCAGTGTAATAGAAATTAACAAGAGGCCAGGCAAACTTTTCCTAGACAGGGGTTCTTAGGGCTTATGCCTGGAAAGATTGGGCATTAAGAGAGACAGTGCAGAAGGAAGGGTTCTTTGGCTCCTCTTCAAGGGAGTGCATTGTGGTGTCTTAAGGAGGGTTATATGCATAATTCATGGGGTAGGTGAGCATCATTACATATGCGGGATGGAGTGCAGGGTGTGCAGACACAGTAAGGAATCATGCTAACTCGTATGTTGATTATAATCAGAAAATCTCCCTGGGTGGAGATTTTAGCATTTCGGCCCTAGAGATTTTAGTATTACAATCCTAGGTGGGTATGGTGTCAGTGGGGGTGGTGCTACAAGCGCTGATGGTGGGCATGTGTGGAAAAATACATAAGTGAAGGTGAGCTGAGTTCCCCCTCCCACACCGTCTCACTTATAACATGGTAGTCTGGAATTCTCTTCAGATCTTTGATTACATGTCTTTGATGCCAGTTATGCCAGCATCTTCATTTTATATGCATCTTCCTATTCATTTAAAGGTTTTGGAACTTTTATAAAAGCTGTATCCATTCATACTTTTCTTAACTATTTTTTATTAACCAGGTTATGAATAGGAATTGAGAGTTCCTGCTCTTAAGCTCCAGTTTAATGATCATGGTCAGGGTGGCACACAGGCAAATAATCACAAAGTTTTATACTATTTCATGATAGGTGATAGGTTTATAAGGTTTGGAGGGAACGTGAACAAAGGAAATTAACCGGTGCTTGATGAATCAGGAGGGGCCACAGTAGGGTCTGTGCCTTACAGATAGGAGGGCTATGCCATATAACCCTATTGGCTGAGAATCAGGGCAGCTTCATTACTTCCTATTCCTCTACTTCACTGGGTCAGAGGCCATCTTCAAACAGGTGGCTATGTCCCTTAATTCCCTACTTCCTGCTTTAAGAGGGGCATTATCTGCTTTATCTGGAGAAAAGGAAGGAGAAGGACATCTTACCTGGATGAGGCTGGAGAAAGGTCCACTTTCTTTCAGTCTCTGACAGAGACATGTTCAACCACAGAATCTTCTTGGACTACATCTTCTTTATTAACAGACTCCAAACTGTATTGTAGTACACTAGATCATGACTCTCTTGCTATGGCATCTATCTGTATTTCTTCAAGAAAGTTGAATTAAATTTAGGCTAGATATGTCATTTAGGTAACTTAATAGCTCAATCAGTTGACCTGTCTTCTTTAGGAACGGGAAGCTAAAACACATAATTGTTTCACCTACCTTTAAAAATTCTGCCATATCTTTCATGTTCTGGTGAAATAGTATTTCTTTTATATTTGTCACAAATGGTTGACTTGTGACAAGTCCTGTTCTCGCTTGAAAATTTCCTTTCAGTGTTCACATTGAATACAATAGAGTGAAATAATTTTTTTTCAATTAAAAAAGTTAAATGTCATTTATAATTTAGTTTAATATAGAGAAGTTTATAAAATAAAAAATGGCCCATACTGCTACTCTGAAACCCCTAATATTAAAAGTAAGATTAATATATTTAGATAAATAGAACATTCGAATAGTACCAGTAGGTATAAAATGTAAGTCTAGCTTTTTCTCCCACCCCACTGCCCTATCCCCTCTCTTAGATCATAGCTCTTTAAAGGTAACTAGTGTCAATAGCTTCATATTATTATTTTTAAAATTTATATATGCATACTAGCATTTATGTGTTTTCAGTCTTTTAATTTATCAATCAACAATTCTATTCATTTGTTTATTCTTCTAAAATATTCGTTGAGGGCCTCTTCTGTGGCAGGCAGAATGTTTTGCCCTGGGGATATAGCAGCAAACAAAATAGAGAAGGTCGCTCTTCTCAGGGCACTTAGAATCTAGTTGGGAAACAGAGACAAAAAATGTAAATAAACAAGAAAACAAAATAACTTCAGTTTGTTCAAAGTGCTGCAAAGGAAACAGAGTGGTTTGATATGATGATGCAGTTAGGTAAGGTAGTTGATGAAGGCCTCTGCTTATACAATTTATTAAACTTCACTGAAAGAAGAAAAACATGGAATAACTCAGTTAATTCTTGATTTATGCTATTTTTATTTCTGAAGGTGAAACCTCACCTGCCATCCAGCTGCCCACACCTGCAGTCCAGCACCTAAGCCCTGTCACACTTTTCCAGCCCAGCGTCTCCAGTGCTGCTCCGGTGGCCACCCAGGATCCAAGTCTGCCTCTCCACCCAGCACTCCCACCTCAACGACTTGCTGGGCCTTCCCAAATGGACACTCATCGGCTGCATTCTGAAGCCACTCACACTGTGAAACGACCCACCCCTGTCTCTCTAGAGAGCGCCAACAGGATTTCAACTAGTGCAAGTACTGCGTATGCCAGATTTGCAACTTCAACTATCCAATCTTCTAAGGAGTATTACAGCATTTCTGCTTGTCCAAGAAGTGCTCCCATCCCCCAGGCTCCTCCCATTCCACACCCACATATCTACCAGCCCTCTCCCCTGGGACATCCAGCCACACTGTTTGGGACACCACCAAGATTCTCTTTTCATCACCCTTACTTCCTACCAGGACCTCACTACTTCCCATCAAGGTAAATTAACATTTTTTTTCCTTTTACCTAAACATTCAGCTAATGAGTTTTTACCTCTGACAGCATTTAAAAAAAAATACTGAAAAGGGGACTTCTTGAATTCTGCTGAATAGGAGCCAAGCAGTTAACATAAATAGATGAAGAGGGCCAGGTGAGGGGTGGGGGAGCTAGAGAGAGTGCATGCTCTAACTCAGCTCCAGCTGACTCTTGTTATGTAAGAATATAGGCTTCAGGCTGGGTGCAGCAACTCACACTTCTAATTCCAGCATTTTGGGAGGCCAAGGTGGTTGGGTAACTTGAGGTCAAGAGTTCAAGACCAGCCTGGTCAACATGATGAAACCCCATCTCTACTAAAAATACAAGAATTATCCAGATGTAGTGGCACGTACCTGTGATCCCAGCTACTCGGGAGACTGAGGCAGGAGAATCACTTGAACCCAGGAGGCAGAGGAGGCAGAGGTTGCAGTGAGCTGAGATCACACCACTGCACTCCAGCCTGGGTGATCATCTGAAAAAAATATATATATATATATATGTGTGTGTGTGTGTGTGTGTGTGTGTGTGTGTGTGTATGGTTTAATGTTGTCAGATATAATTTTTCATGCAAAATAACTGTAAGGGACCTTAAGATCATTTAGTCAAAATTGTAGAGGTGTACTGATTGTATAGAGGAGGTGCTTTTCAAACTTTAATGTGCGTATAAATCATATGGTATTTTGTTAAAATGCAGATTCTGATTCATTGGACCTGGGGTATAGTAGTATCCTATATGGGGGTATAGTATGCCTGATATTCTGCATTTCTAGCAGGCACCCAAGTGATTGCCAATTCTGCTGGTTTATGAACCACACTTTGAATAGCAAGGGTATAGAAGGGGGCACTTGGTCTAAGTGAAAAGTTGAAAATTTTCCATGTAAATTACCAATAAAGAAATTGATTTTCATAGGGAAATATCTTGGGAAAACAAATGTGTAACTTCATTTTGGAATGATAGAAATTTAAGTCCCTTGGAAGTATTCTGATAAAGTGATATTAGCCTCTACTTTTCAATTACTGTTAAACATATAGACAAAGATGGTTTCTGTTGAGATTGGAGTATTAAAGTGTCTAAAACCAATCTTTTGTTCTTATTTAGCAAGTAAATCTACTTCCCACTAGGGTATACCTACACTTCAATAGAAACAACTTTTGAGGTATTTATTATGTTGCTTCAATTTATAACAGGATTACTTGCTTTTGGATGCTTAGCTCAGGACTGGAAGAAAGTGGAACCAGAGGATTAGATTAGGAGAAAAGGAAATTTTTGTTATCTAGGGTTTGTTTTGTTTTGTTTTATGTAGAATCTTTTTATCTTTTGCAGCCTTAGTAAATATTTTAGTTCAAGGGATCAAACCTCAAGGGACTTTTAATTTAAGGCCAGTGGAGTTGATAATCTCTTCTCATTGCTGTCTGCTAGGATCTAGGATTTTACAGGAATTTTGTATAATTTTACAAAATGTTTTCTAGATATAAGAAGAATATAAAGGATGTAGATGGAATTTAATAACTGAGTAAAACACTTGGCCTTAGAACCTTGAGACCTATAACAAAAATTGTGGAAATTGTATCTGTTACATAATTAATTTTGTAATATGGGAAATGCTTGGACCCTCTTTACTCACAGGATAGGTGAGGTGAAAAAGAGTCAATTACAATGGACTATCTATGTCCACAATCTCACTCTAGCTGTTATTGGTTTTTTGTTTGTTGTATTTTTCTTCTTTTTAGTGTTTTGAGAGCTAAGAATTTTTACATGTAATTCTTATAAAAATCCTGTGACTTGGGTATAATATTTCCCTACTTTTTCAATTATTTAAATGGATTAATAAATAGCCTCATCAAGGTTATACAGTGGGAAAGCCAATAGTCAAATTCAGGTTTGTTTGATTTTGAATTTCATATTTGTCATTTTGTTGTTGTTGTTGAGACAGAGTCTTCTCTGTCGCCAGGCTGGAGTTCAGTGGCGCGATCTTGGCTCACTGCAACCTCTGCCTATTGGGTTCAAGCAATTCCCCCGCCTCAGCCTCCTGAGGAGCTGGGACTACGGGCTCGTGCCACAACATCTGGCTAACTCTTTGTATTGTAATAGAGACGAGGTTTCACAGTGTGGGTCAGGATGGTCTTGCTCTCCTGATTTCGTGATCCACCTGCCTTGGCCTCCCACGCTGCTGGGATTACAGGCGTGAGCCACTGCGCCCAGCCATATTTGTCTTTTTTTCTACATCAGTAAGACTTCTCATAATAATGGTTCCTCTTGATTGGCAGCTGTTAGTTGCTAGCAGAGAATCATATAGAAAAAAATATACTTTTGAATAAAAAATTTACATGGTGAAGTGGAGGTTGAGGCAGGTAATGTTTCCTTACATATTACATAGATTAAATCATAGAAGTCTACCTTACTTATTCATGACAAGGCTTGTGAGATTTGGTTGTTAATGTATAAATTATCTGACACACTTTTAAGTTAAGGAACATTTTAAAAGGAAGCTCTTGAAAGTAAATTCTCTTTGTTTTGTTTTTTTTTTTTTGAGACAGAGTCTGACTCTGTCGCCTAGGCTGGAATGTGTAGTGCAGTGGCGTGATCTGGACTCACAGCAACCTCCTGGGGACAAGTAATTCTCCTGTCTCAGTCTCCCAAGTAGCTGGGACTACAGGTGCAGAGGAGATTTTTGTATCTGTATCTGGCTAATTTTTGTATTTTTAGTGGAGACAGGGTTTCACCATATTGGTCAGGCTGGTCTTGAACTCATGACCTCAGGTGCCACCTCAGCCTCCCAAAGTGCTGGGATTACAGGCATAAGCCACTGTGTTCAGCCGAAAGTAAGTTCTCAGAAGTCAGAAACTATCTTTTTTATTATTATTACTGTTATTGGTAATTAACAGTAATGCTTTGGGAGAACCGAATGAAGTGAATAAGTAGTTATTATACTGAATTTTTATTTCATTTAGGAACATCAGAGCAGTATGTCAACTATGAATTTAAGCTATGCATAGTTTTTCAAAAAAGAAGACCAGCCTTATCAATTATAATATTTTTCAATTGTTTTTCTGACTTCTACCTGTATGTATCTGATGATAATTTTTCCAAGGAAATAGATAATCTATTTATGACTGTCTAGATAGTATATTTCAGTAAACTCTAAATGCCAAAATTAATTGATTCTTTCTCAGTTTTTCTCTTCTAACTGATAATGGAATCTTCTGTAAACAATATTTCTGGGCAGGTGCAGTGGCTCATGCCTGTAATCTCAGCACTTTGGAAGGCCAAAGAGGGCAGATCACCTGAGGTCAGGTGTTCCAGACCAGCCTGGCCAACATGATGAAACCCCATCTCTACTAAAATACAAAAATTAGCCAGGCATGGTGGTGGGCACCTGTGCAGGAGAATAGCTTGAACCCACGAGGTGGAGGTTGCAGTGAACCAAGATCACATCACTGCACTCCAGCCTAGGTGACAAGAGTGAAATTCTTTCTAAAAAAAATGCCAGGCATGGTGGCTCATGCTTATAATCCCAGTACTTTGGAAGGTCTGAGGCTGGTGGATCATGAGGCCAGGAGATTAAGAAGATCCTGGCCAACATGGTGAAACCCTGTCTCTACTAAAGATACAAAAATTAGCCAGGTGTGGTGGTGCACACCTGTAGTCTCAGCTACTCAGGAGGCTAAGGCAGGAGAATTCCTTGAACCTGGGAGGCAGAGGTTACAGTAAGCTGAAATCATGCTACTGCACTCCAGCCTGGCAACAGAGCAAGACCCTGTCTCAAAAAAAAAAATTTCCTCCCTAATTTAGTTATTTATATGTGGAATTATCTAACTATTTCAATGTTATAATTGTAATGGACATTTGAGATATACATATAAATATGTATTTTGTGTGTGTGTGTATATATATATATATATTTATGATGATTCATTATTAAACAATTTCAGCTAGGTGTGGTGGCTCACCCTGTAATCCAGACACTTTGGGAGGCCAAGGAGGGAGGATCCCTTGATCCCAGGAGTTGGAGACCAGTCTGGGCAATTTAGTGAGACCTTGTCTCTCAGAAAAACCTTTTTTTAAATTAGCTGGGCACGGTGGCATGTGCCTGTAGTCCCAGCTACTTGGAAAGCTAAGGTGGGAGGATCATTTGAGCCTGGGAGGTGAAGACTGCAGTGAGCCAAGGTCACGCTACTGCACTCCAGTCTGGGCATCAGAGTGAGACCATGTCTCAAAAAAAAACCCCAAAATTTTTCTTGTAGCCATACAGTTCATTTTGCCCTGTGTATCTAGAGTAAAAATGAAGTAGGCTAGGTGGTTTAATCAAGAGTCACTTTAGAAAACAGATGTACACTCAGAAGTGTTGCTCCCCGTCTCTGGGGTTAACATCTTATTCCTGTCTTCAGATCTTAACCATTATCATACTGTGTTTATCAAAATGCTGTCTTTCTGTGTACTACATTAATTCTTCAGATTAGTTCTTTTCTCCCTATCCCTTCCTCTTTCTTCTTCTTGCATATATTGGGCTTTCACATTCAAGGGAGATACGTAGGATCTTCATTCTGTTGGCCATTGAGTAAAAAACTATGTGTTTAAAATCTATGATAATTAGGGATAAAGAAAGATATGAAGACAAATGGGGATTTACTAGCTTGAAATACATAGAGAATACACTCAGATATATGGTAGGGAAAGTAAGTTCAAGTAATTCCTGGATTTGTAGAAATAGCATCTAAACAACTACATTTTAGGCAAATGAATCAAAGGTTAAAAGCAATTCTCTTTAACCTTTGTTTCTGTCAGAGATGCATTTGAGAATTGGATTGAAGTTATAGACTCTTTCCATACTAATGCTTATCTACATACATATACAAACTTTTACCTAAACTTTTATGGAGGAGGGAAACTTACAATCCCAAAACACGATAGACTTAGTTAACATATAATACCTTCTGCTGTAACTAGCTAGAAATGTTGAATTTTAAAATGAACAATTTAATACCTACCTGAACTCACCAGCAAGGAACTCCCTATGTGCCAAAATGATTAACAAGTTGAAAACTAGTTACAGTGATCTTGGAGATGATTTTCAGATTCAGAAATAGTTTCATTGGTTATAAACTTGGGTTTTAAGTTGGATGTGCTGGCATGTGCCTGTAGTCTGAACTACTTGGGAGGCTGAGGTGGAGTTCAAGGCCAGCCTTGGCAACAATTGTGATCCTGTATCTAAAACAAAAACAAAAACAGAAAAAGAAAAAAACCCCCTAAACTTGAGTTTTAATATCTGTGAAGGGAAAAGAGATAAGGTCTTGACCCTGCTCTGCTCCCTTGCTCAAGGTGGGGATAGGTACTGAAACTAAAACCTCTCCATAAACCCAGGACTGTCGAATTTTTTTTTTTTTTTTTTTTTTTTTTTTTGACAGAGCCTTGCTCTACCTGCTAGGTTGGAGCAGTGGCGTGATCTCAACTCTCTGCAGCCTTTGCCTCTGGGGTTCCAGCAATTCTTGTGCCTCAGCCTCCTGAGTAGCTAGGATTACAGGTGTATGCCACCAGTCCTGGCTAATTTTTGTATTTTTAGTAGAAACTGAGTTTTGCCATGTTGGTCAGGCTGGTCTTGAACTCTTGGCCTTAAGTGGTCCACCTGCTTTGGTCTCAGAGTGTTAGGATTACAGGCATGAGCCACCACACACAGCTGAAAGAACTTTTTAATCTTAATAAAAGGAATTGAAATTTTTTGACATTGATCCAGATAAAGCATAAAAAGAATCTTGTTTTTACCCAGGGCTCTATGTGATTTTCATTAGATATAAAATCTCCATGGTGCTTCACACGTTGGTTCAGAATCTAAAATCACCCTATCCACTGGATGCAGATGTTTATTTATTTATTTATTTTTATTGTTTTGAGATGGAGTTTCACTCTTTTTGCCTAGGCTGGAGTGTAACGCTGCAATCTCAGCTCACTGCAACCTCTACTTCCAGGGTTCAAGTGATTCTCCTGCCTCAGCCTCCCAAGTAGCTGGGATTACAGGTGCCTGCCACCACGTCCAGCTAATTTTGTATTTTGAAATATATAGACGGGTTTCACCCGTCTCTACTGCAAGTCCAGTGTGACCTGATTAGCTAGACTTTTCAGGATAGAGTACCAGAGAGAAGAGACCTACACACACACTGAACTCCAGATGACTGTGTAGGGTTCCTCTTGAGTATTCAGTGAAGTACTGATTGGTGCATGCTTATTAAGAAACAACCTCTAATCCACCTGAAAGGATTAGAGAAAACAGTATCTGGCAATCATGCACTAACACAGTGCTGAGAATAGTCCCACCAACTAGACTGGAAAACTTTTATGGGGCATGGAACATTGAGTACTCAGAAGGGTCTTGCTTCAGATAGCCTTAGCCTGAATGTTGCTATGGTCACAATTAAAAAATTTTTTTTAAGTTACAAGGTGGGTCTTGCTACAAACCCAGTCTTGAGTGCAGTGGCATGATCATAGCTCATTGCAGCCTCAAACTCCTGGGCCCAAGCAATCCTTCTGCCTCAGCCTCCCAAGTAACAGGGACTACAGGTGTGTGCCACCATGCCCATCTAGTATTTTCATTTTTTTGTAGAGGCAGGGCCTCATTTTGTTGCCCAGGCTGGTTTCAAACAGGCATGAGCCATTGTAATGTAAAAATTCTTTTTTTTTTTTTTTTTTTAAAGACAGATTCTCATTCTGTCGCCCAGGCTCGAGTGCAATGGCACAATCTCGGCTCACTGCAACCTTCGCCTCTTGAGTTTGAGCAAGCAATTCTCCTGCCTCAGCCTCCGGAGTAGCTGGGATTACAGGCTGTACCACTACGCCTGTCTAATTTTTGTATTTTTAGTAGAGACGGGGTTTCACATGTTGGCCAGGCTGGTCTCAAACTTCTGACTTCAGGTGATCCATCCGCCTCATACTCCCAAAGTGCTAGGATTACAGGCATGAGCCATTGCGCCTCGCTGAAAGTTCTTAAAAGGAAGACCTGAAGGAACCAACTTGTTTCTAAGTAATTTAACTGCATCCAAGAGCACCCTCAAGACTAGAAATAGAATCAAATGATTGAAAAGATAAGTGAGAGTACAGTTCATTTTTGTGATGGCAGCACAAGGAGCTCCATGGACCCAGTCTCTAGCAAACAAGTGTAACTGGTGAAAACTATTTTTTAAAACCACCCATTCAAATCTCTGGAAATTGCTGGGTGTGGTGTTGTACCTGTAGTCCCAACTACTTGGGAGGCTGAGGCAGGAAGATTGCTTGAGCCCAGGAATTTGAGACTGCAGTGAGCTATGATTATGCCACTGCATTCCGGCCTGGGTGACAGAGCAAGACTCCATCTCTTAAATTACATATATATATATATTTGCATATATATATGTGGAAATATTAGATATATATGTGTGTGTATATGTATATACACATTATATATATATATATATGGAAATCCAGAAGGCCACACACATATCCAGAGCTAGATCCATGTTCAGAAAACATACAAAAAGACCCCAAGCTTTGAACTTTAACTGATCTGTAGGCTCTGTGTAAGCAGGTAGTAAAGACTAAGGCAGAATTGAAAACAGCCTAACTGAGTATTTAAGGAGTGCCTCAACTCAAAGCCAGTCTGCAAAGACCAGGAGAATATTTTTTGTTTTGTTTCTAGGTTTTATTATTATTATTATTGTACTTTAGGTTCTGGGGTACATGTGCAGATCATGCAGGATTGTTGCATAGGTACACACACGGCAATGTGATTTGATGCCTCCATCCCCCCATTACCCATATCTGGCATTTTCCCCCGTGTTCTCCCTCCCCAACCTTCCTACCCCCCGCTGTCCCTCCCCTAGTCTCCCTCAACAGACCCCAGTGTGTGATGCTCCCCTCCCTGTGTCCATGTGTTCTCATTGTTCAATACCCACCTATGAGTGAGAACATGCACTGTTTGATTTTCTGTTGTGTTAGTTTGCTGAGAATGATGGTTTCCAGATTCATCCATGTCCCTACAAAGGACATGAACTCATCATTTTTTATGGCTGCATAGTATTCCATGGTGTATATGTGCCACATTTTCCTTGTCCAGTCTATTGTCAATGGGCATTTG
>CAUYQU010059641.1:0-15403 GCA_963574635.1 Cheracebus regulus
CCAAAGAGTTTAGAGAAACAAATACACAATAAAAGTAAACACACATACACACAAAACAGCAAACTTCAGGTAACTATTTTGGATTGCAAACAGGATAAATTTAATGTTCAAACAATCTGATAAAATAACCGTTTGGAAACTGCAAAAAAAAAATTAATAAATAAAAAAAAAATAAAAAAAAAATAAAATAAAATTTCTCCAAATGGGTCCCAAAAAGAAACTGCTTAGAAACTTATGCAGTGTTTTTTGGGGACTTGCCTAATTTTCCCCTATTCTTGTTTCACAATGGACAAAATAACTCCATATGGAGTGTGTTCCCCTGCAATGCTAAAGGGATGTAAGAACAGGCAAACTAATTTTGCCTAATAGAGTCTTCAATAAATTCTACTTGAGCAGTGGGGTAAATGGTGGTGCCACTGAGCATGATGAGAAGTAGGGGAAGAGGTTTATGCTTTGCAGAGTAGCTAATTAGAGTTCTCCACACATAGAGTTTGAAATACTCATGAAATAGGTGGGTAATACTCCAGTATATATCCAAGAAGAGGGTTAATAAAGTTCCAAGCCCAGAGTTACAGTTGACGTACTGAAGGCAACTGAAGCCATGGAGTGAACAGGACACATCACCTACCCCACTATCAGTAAGACTTTAAAGAAGCCAAAAAAGACTTACAGAAAAATACTGGAAAATATTTCAGTATTTCTGGTTAGTTAGAAAATAAGAATTTAAAGTGAAAAGTGAACAGAAAGTTTGAAGAAAACCACACCTATGTTTGATGAAAAAGACAAAAGGTAAAAGTATTATAATGACGGAGCAATAAGCTATACTGAACAATGTTGAAAGACTGAGAACAGGATTCAGCAACACAGAGGTCACTGAAAATTTTAGGGAGTTACAAGAAGTCGTGCATATGGAATTCAGGTTGGAGTTGTCTGGGTAACAACTGAGAGATGGTGAAATAATAAAAACGACCAAAGACATCTAGTTGACTAATAGGTTTTATTTGTTTTAATAAGAAAGTGACTAGAGCATGTTTACTTGTTAATGAGGAAAAGGCAGTCGAAAATAAAAATAGAAAAACTGAATATAATCAAGAGCACAGAATTCGTGAAATGTGAAAAAGGAAATATACTTAGAGCTCAGCTAGATAGGTTATTATTAGGCAGCAGAAGAAACAAATCAGTATTTTTAATATGAAAATTATAGGAGAAAAAGACTGAAGATAGATACATATATGTACATCTATTTGATCTTTCCTCCTGATTACTACCTTTTAAAAATACTTGTTTGCTATGAAACATGAATACAGAGAATGTGCTAAAATGACACAATGGCTCTGAGGCGGGGCCCTACGTTTTAAAATGAGTAGAAAGATTTGAAATATTTTTGATGCGGTGGGAAATTATTGGAATACTGATGAACATAGTTACCAGGAAAATTATTGAGGTTGCTTGTATGGGTTGAATTATGTTCCCCCCAAAAATATATTGTAGTTTTTACCACCAGTGCCTCAGAATATGACTTTAGTTGGAGATAGGGTCTTTATACAGGTATTCAAGTTAAATAATGTCATTTGTATGGGCCCTACTCTAATATACTTGGTATTCTTATGAAGAAGAGAAAATTTGACAGAGAAATATATGCATACAAGGAAGATAACAATGAAGACACTTTGGGAGAAGACAGCCTTCTCCAAGCCAAAGCCAAGGAGAGAGGTCTGGAGATCTTTCCCTCACAGTCCTCAGAAGGAACCAACCCTGTTGATACCTTCTGTGCTCCAAAATTCAAGACAAGAAATTTCTATTGTTTAAGCCCCTCAGTCTGTACTACTTTGTTAAGGCACCCCTAACAAACTGAAACCATGGTGTGCATAAATTTATTGTCACCAATCTGCCCAATAGTGAGATTTTATTCCCAGCATAATAAGAGGTACACATTTTGAACTCCTCCAGTGTGGGTTTTGCTCAAAGGTTTAACTAAAGGACAAGAGCACTGAGGATGTTGCTAAGAATGAATCCTTAATCTTAGATACCATGGATCTAAACAGAAGAGGGGGAAAAGTCAAGAAGCCCTGAAACACGTGAAGACAGTATGAATTCTAATAAAGTAAAAAGAAGTATATAAACAGGGATTATATTACAAGTTATAGCCAAGGTGAAAACAAATGGGGAAAAAAGAATATTTTATGTATGTTTTGACTCTGAAAAACCAAAACATACATAAAATAGGGAAAACATGGAAAAACTATTTTCCACTTCTAATTCAAAAGTCACCTCCTCTTTGAAGCCTTCCGAATTCCCCTACTAAACTCAGTCACTTCCTCCTGTACATGTCTTCAAATATTACACAATTCCTTTTAATTGAACTTTTCAACTTGCAGAATGTTTACTCAAGGTATGCTCTATGATGTCACAATCAGGTATGAAGACTTTCTGCCCTATAACATCAGCTGCCTGGTACTTATTAAACTGTATTAAATGAAATATTGACATTATAAAAAACTTGAAAAAATTGATATTTGTAACATAAAAACAAAAGAAAGAAAGATAATGGAAAGATCAGGTCTGCTGTTCAGAGCTCATGTTGTCACCTTAGCAGATAATAGAAAGTAGAATAACTCAACTATTTTGCCTCCATCTTTTCTGTCAAAAGGAATGAGCATCAGGAAGAAACTCAGACCTAACTATTGAAAGAGGGAATTGAAGCCTGATATAAGTGAAGAGATAGTATGAAACCAGGTAACTGCTCTAAATGAGTTTGTCTCCTGGCCCAAATGAGCTATTTCTCAGACTACTGAGAAAGCTTAAGTTAAAATTATTGAACTGTTTTTCATGATGTTTGAAGAATCACAGAGAATAGACAAGTTGCTGAAAAACTAGCAATGGATAAATATCCTGGTTTTAAAAAATGGAGGAAATTACAGATTTAAATGATAGATATTAATGTCAGTGGATATTTCTGGCTGGGACTATGAAAGCATGATTTAAGAATAGGAACAGAGGAAAAGCAGCCTTCATAAGTCCCTGAAAAATAAGATGTGCCAGATTAACTTCTAAACCAAACCAAGTAATCTGATTTCAAAGTCATGCATTGAGCCTTTATGCTTTGGATTCATTGGCTTACTTATTTATCTATTTCTGCCCTTTCCAAAAGTTGTTAGAGGGCATATTAGTTTACACCTTAAGCAAACAGCAAAGAGGGATACGTGACAATGTAGATATTTTTCTACATTTCAGCACCCGATCTAAGAAGTTTCTCATAATTTTATTTCAAAGAGGGTGCTATAAGTGATACTGTAATTAGGAATATTATTGATGGTCATGTCAACATAGCATAATATTAATAATACCAACTATGGAACCCAGTTGCTGTTAATTGAATCCTTAGTCTGCCACCACCTAAATATTTTCTCTCAGCCAAAGTACTTTACTTTCCTATGCCTTGGTTTTATCATTTATGAAAGAGGATTCTAATAATATTAACCAGTGGTATTGTTGTGAAATTTTGCGAATATCATCTGGAAAACTCAGTATAAGATTTGGCACATAATAATCATTCAAAATGCTATTATTTTTTCTGAATAATTTATATTGCCAATTTAAAGGGCCTATATACCTGTTCTCCTCCCAATATATATATTTTTACCAATTATTGGGTAGAAAATATCACCTACTGACTAAATTTAAGAATGGCACGAAGCAAAGAGGTCAAAGAGTGATATAGTAATATATGAACCAAATTGTTTTTGCAACCAGAAACGGTAAAAAAAAAATCTTCTAAGGTAAAATGTTTGGAAATGGTAAAATGTTATTTAGTGCCACAAATACCATACAGCATATTCAATGAAGACAGTGTTTTAGTGGACCAAAACTGCCACAAAAAATTAGTAAAATCCAGTATTTTATTACTCTATTCGTTTAAACAGAAATTTAGCTTATTAATATAAAACACTAAAAAGCATTTTTCCATGTTCACTTTACCTAGTAAGTATGCAAAAGTGTAAACCTCCAGTGCTCACTTGAAAACCATGCACATGTGAATGGCAGTATATGGCCCTTGAGCAAGAGAGAGAGCAAAGAGGCTGTCTCAGAAAGCTTACTGGCAAGCATTTAAATGTTCTTTCATTAATCTACTTCTAATAGTTGCTTAAAAAATATGAAAATGTAGCTGTCAAAATAAATATGCCTATGTTCATAATAAAATGCATATTAATTGTATATATTACATTAAATCATACATTACAAAATGCATGTTGATATACTATACTTATTATATAACTCATTTTTAACATGATATAGAATTATATATATTTTTATGTAAGTAAACATGCATTCATATGTAAAGATTATATGATATGTTAATATACTGATGGCTATTTAACATATACTTACTTTATAATTTTACATAAAAAACAATATATGCATGCTGTATTTTGTTCAATGAAATTATACATTTAAACATGTAAATTTAAACATACTGTGATAAAATTTAATATAGTTTTTAATGTTTTACTTTGTTAATATATAGCTATTTATACTACTGTAATTACATTTTATTAAAATAAAGGTGTTATACCTTCTTCTGACTTTATAGATGAATATCTTTTTTTTCTCTATTAAAAGTAGGACCTTGAAGGAAAAAGCCAAAGTAGGGTCAAGAAATACTCCTGCTTACCAAATACATTAATGACAAGTAAGCAGTTAATACATTCTTTTTACAACATGTTAAGAATTTGATTCAATTTATTTAAATCGTATTTGTTCCTTCCCTATCCATTACTACAAAATCCCATTACTACACTCATTTCCATTAATTATTATTTTTGAGAGTTTACTTGAGCATGTCATCATAGCAATGCTATTGATACTGTCTAGATGATTATTGAGTAAATCCTGACACTAAGAATAGTTAAGATGGGTGCCAGGGGAGCATGCCATCACCTTTCTCCGAGAAACAGGCAAATAGAGAATTGTTCTTGGTTAATCAGCAGGCTACTCATAAGCTTTTTCTTTTCTTCTTTCTGACCTAGCCTTGTTTTTTTGTAAAACTAAAACCATGGCTCAATTACAAGTGAGAGTGAAAAGTTGATTATTAAGGATAATTAATATATGGTTTGGTTTTCTGTGTCTTTTTGTCAAAGACAAATACAATATTCTTCCTGTGACAGGCAACTTTGGCTCAGAGTCACAGTCAGTCTTCCTGAAGTCTCCTTAGGTTGCCTAGCAGCCTAGGACCATTCTATCCAATTTTCTTTCTTCTCTATTTAACGTGGGGTCAACTTTACATTAACCTTACCCAGTTCCTTCCTCATTTTCTCTCATAGACATTTCCTCTAATAAACTATTTCCAGTTACTCTCATAAGATCCAAAGTAACATCAGACTTTTGATGTTTTAGAAATACGTGTCTTTGAATGTGTTCTCTATTTGTTAGCATCCCTTTAAAAAGTACTATGAAAATAGACAGTTAAAAAGAGATAAGAAAAAATAGAATAATGTTAGTCAACTGGGACAAAAAAATTTTGTTTATGCTTTAAAATATATTGAACTTAGCAAGTAATGTCACCAAAAAAAAAAAAAAATGGAATAGGGAACTCCAGGGCCCATACTTCTAATAAGGCAACTAAAAAGCTATCAAACCTTGTCAGCACCAACTTCTGCAGAACTCTGGAACCTAAACAAAGATGTACAACAACCAGGGTAAGGCTTAGTGAAGAAAAATATTGCTGCATTGCAGTGAGAGAATGCTGGTATGGAAATGGTCAGAAGGTGCAATACAGACCTTATTCTCTAATAATTGTGGTTATGTGTTTTGAACACTCTGGCAATTCCCTAAAAACAGGTACAAGGGCTTTGATTGGCCAAATCACAACACTCCCAGAGATAGAGCATCTTCCTGAGCAAATGTTGAAAATGTTTAAATGCAAAAGTATTGATAACATAATTCTAGGCAACAGTTAAAAGTCAGAACAAAAAACTGGTAAGGAAGAGGCTAGAAAAAGACATATATGAGAATATAAGAGATTTTAAAATCTCCTATGAATACCAGGGAATAAAAAAGAAACAAAAAGGTTTATACTTGAGATTAGTTCTGTCCTGTAACATAGAGTCTATCCTGGAGAATATTCTACGTGTCTTTGACAGAAACATGCATTCTGTTGTATTCCCACATACCTACTTTTGCTTTTGCTTCCTGTGCTTCTGGTGTTATACTCAGGAAATTATTTCCAAAACCAATGCCATGAAGTGTTTTGTTTTCTTATTTTGTTTTCTTTCTGTATTTTTGCAGTTTCAGATCTTACGTTTAAATCTTTAATCCATTCTGAGTTGATTCTTGTTTATGGTAGATCCAAGTTTCTCATCATTATTTGTTGAAAAGACTATCATTTCTCCATTGTGTGTTCTCAACATCCTTATTAAAGAACAGTTGAAGATATATGCATAGGTTTACTTCTGGGCTCGTCACTGTATTCTGATGGTCTATATATCTTTCTGCATGTCAGTACTGTATCATTTCAATTACATTGTAATACATTTTAAAATCAAGAAGTTTGTGATGTTTTCAGCTTTATTTTTCTTTCTTAAGATTTGTTTGGTTACTTAAGTTCCAGTGGGATTACACATACATTTTTGTATTATTTTCTCTTTTTCCGTAAAATATGCCATTGGGATTTTGATAAAACTACATTGAATCTGTACATCGTTTTGAGCAATATGGACATTTTAACAATATTAATTTTCCAATCCATGACCTCAGGATATATTTCTACTTATTTTTGTCTTTAATTTCATTCATCAGTGTTTTTTAGTTTTCAGAGAACAAAACTTTCATCTCTCAGTTAAGTTTATTTCTAAGTATTTTATTCTTTTTGATGCTGGTATAAATGGGATTGTTTTCTTATTTTTCTTTCATTGTTAATAGGTAGAAACAAAATTGATTTATTTATGTTGATTGTTTTTAGCCTGCAACTTTCCTGATTTTGTCTATTAGTTCTGTGTGTGTGTGTGTGTGTGTGTGTGTGTGTGTGTGTGTGTGTGTGTGCGCGCGTTTGCACATGTGTATCTGTTGTAATGTTCAGGGTTTTCTACGTGTCAGATAAGATTACCTGTGAACAAGGAAATTTTACTTTTTTCTTTCCAATTTAGATGCCATTTAGTTAGTTAGTTCACCTTATTGTTCTTGCTAGCACTTCCAATATGTATTGAAGTGGTGAGAGTGAACATCCTTGTCTTGTTCCTTATTTAGAGAAAAAGATTTCAGCTTTTCACAGTAAGCATAATGTTAATGTAGTTTTGTCATACATGACTTTATTATGTTAAGGTAATTTTCTTCTATTCCTATTTTGTTTAGAATTTTTATAATGAAGCATTATATTTTATCAAATTTTGCCCCTGTTATCTGTTGAGATGGTCACGTGGCTTTTAGCCTTCATTCTGTTAATTCACTGTATCACATACATACATTTCCCTGTGTTGAACTTTTCTTTCATTGCAGACATAAATCCTATTTGGCTGTAATCGATAAGCCCTTCAATGTGCTGTTGAATTTTGTTTGCTAGTATTTTTTTGAGGATTTTTGCACCAATATTAATCAACAATATTGATCTGTAGTTTTTTTCTTTGTTTTGTTTCTTGGTTGAGAAGAATTAATATTAATTCTTCTTAAAATGCTTAGTAGACTTCAACAATAAAGCCCTCTGGTCCAGGCCATTTGTGTGTGTGTGTGTGTGTGTGTGTGTGTGTGTGTGTGTGTGTGTGTGTGTGTGTGTGATGTTTTTGGTTACTCATTCGAATTCCTTATTCATTATAGGTATATTCATATTTTCTATTTCTTCATAATTTAGTCTCGATAGATGGTATGTTTCTAAGAAATGATTCGTTTCTTCTGGTTACTTAATCTGTTGGTGTATAATTATTCATAGTAATTTCATGATTCTTTTTATTTCTATGGCATCAATTATAATGTCTTCTCTTCATTTTATTTCTAATTTTTTTTTTTGAGATGGATTTTCACTCTTGTCACCCAGGCTGGAGTGCAATGGTGCAATCTTGGCTCACTGCAACCACTGCCTCCCACGTTCAAGCGATTCTCCTGCCTCAGCCTCCTGAGTAGCTGAAATTGCAGGCGCACACCACCACACCTGTGTACTTTTTGTATTTTTTAGCAGAGATGGGGTTTCACCTTGTTGGCCAGGCTGGTCTCAAACTTCTGACTTAAGGTGATCCACACTCTTGGCCTCCCAAAAATGCTGGGATTACACATGTGAGCCACGGTACCCGGCCTTTATTTCTAATTTTACTTATTTTGGTATTCTTTGTTTCTTAATCTAGCTAAAGGATGTTAATTTTGTCGATATTTTTTAAAAAGCAACTCAGTTCAGTTTTTCTATTGCTTTTCTATTCTCCTTTTTATTTATTTCTAAGCTAATCTTTATTTTCGCTTTTCTTCTGTCTTGGGGTATAGTTCTTTTTCTAATTCTTTGAGGGATAAGCCAGGATGTTTAATTCAGATCTTTTTTCTTTGTAATGTAGGCATTTGACATAAATGTTCCTCTTGGTGTTGTTTTTGTTGTACCTCATAAGCTTTTGTATGTTGTTTTGCTTTTGTCTCAGTGTATTTTTTTATTTCTAATTTTATTTTTTCTTTGACTACTGGCTGTTCAAGATTCTGTTGTTTAATTTCCAATGTTTGTGAAATTTCCCATTCTGCTTTTGTTGTTGATTTCTTGTTTTCTTCCACTGTGGTCAGAAAAGATAAGTAGTGAAACTTCAGTCTTGTTCAATTTTATACTTGTTTTGTAACCCAACATGCAACCTATCCTGGCTGTGCTTGAGAAGAATGTGTGTTTTGCTACTGTTGAGTGAAACGCTCTGTATATGTGTGCTGGGTCTATTTGGTCTGTAGTGTTATTCATATCTGTTGCTTATTGATTTTATATCTGGATGTCCTATCCTTTATTGAAAGTAAAATATTAAAGCCTGCTACAATTATTGTATTACTGTTTCTCCCTTCAGTTCTGCCATTGTTTGCTGCATATATTTGTGTGCTGCGATGTTAGATGTACACATATTTATAATTGTCATATGTTCCTGATAAATTGGCTCTTTTATTATTAATGTTCTTTTTGGCTCTGATTAAAGTTTTTACATATTTAGCCTGATATCATTATAAATACTCCCACTCTCTTTTATTTACCCCTTGCATGGTATATCTTTTTCCATCCTTCATTGTTGGCTTATGTAAGTACTTAGAACTAAAGTGAGTCTCTTATATATATCATAAAGGTAAGTATTGTCTTTTATTCTAATAAAATTTAATACTTTTAAGTAATTCAGCTACTGCAGGTATTTTGCTTGGAGAGTTTGATCTATTTAAAGTAATTATTTATAGTCAAGGATTTAGTTTTTGAGCTTTATTAATTATTTTCTATAATCCTGGTAGTTCTTTTGTCCTTCTTTTCTGCTGTTGCTGCCTTTCTTGTGTTTCATTAATTTTTAGATTTATATGCTTTGATTCTTTTTTTTCTTTCATGTACCTTCTATAGGTTTTCTTTTATGATCACCATGGGACTAACATAAAACAACTTAGAGTTATAACAGCCTATTTTAAGTTGATAACAACTTCAACTTCAATCACAGACAAAACCTCCACAATTCTACTTCTCTTCCCCATTTTTTGTTATTGATATCATAATTTACATCTTTTTATATTAAGTATTCATTAGTGTATCTATATAGTTATAATTATTTTGATACTTTTACATATTAAATTATATGCTATAACTAAAAGTGATTTACACACCACCATTATAGTATTAAAATATTCTGTATTTATCTATATACTTACCTTTACCATTGACTGCTATGCTTTTATATGCTTTTTATTGCTGTTTAGTATCCTTTTATTTCAACTTAAACAATTCCCATTAACATTTTTTTTGTAAGGCATATCTAGTGGTGATTAACTCCTTCATGTATTGTTTGTCTCTGAAAGTCTTTATCTCCCCTTTATTTCTGAAGAACAACTTTGTTAGGTATACTATTCTTTATTGACAGAGTTTTATGCTTTTGACACTTTGACTATATCATCACACCCTCTTCTAGTATGCAAGACGTCTGCTGGTAAGTTATAGTCTCACAGAAATACCCTTGTATATTACAAGTTGCTTTACTCTTTCTGCTTTCAAAGATCTCTGTCTTTTAACTTTTGACATTTTGATTATAATGTATGTTAGTATATTATTTTTGGTTTATGATTTTTGAGATTCATTGGCCTTCCTGGATCTGAATGTCTATTTCTTTCCCCAGTGTTGAGAAATTTCTGGTCATTGTTTCTTCGAATAAGCTTTTTTTCTTATTTCTCTCTTTCTTCTCCTTTGAGAACTCTCACAATATATATAATGGTCCTCTCAATGGTTTCCTATAAGTTCTTTAAGATTTCTTTACTCTTTTTCACTGTCGTTTTGCATTTCATTTCTCTAGATATTTTCTGATTACTTTTTTAAAATTTTACTGATTCTTTCTTCTTCTTAACCTATTGTCCAGTTGAATGTCATGATTAGACTCTTCTCTTGAGTCATTGTCTTCATCAGCTCCATACCTTCTGTTTGGTAATTTTTATAGGTAATTTATATTATTTTATTACTTTAATTATCTCTTTGATATTGCATTGTTCTCCCAACTTCATTAACAATCTTATGATGGTGTTTTTGAATTATCATATCTTCATTTTAATTAGAGTGGATTTCTGAGACTGTATCTTATTCCTTTTCTTGGAAAATATTTTTCAGTTTCTTAATTTTCCTTAATGATTTCTGTTTAGGGCGTATGCATTATAAAAACAGCCACTTCTACTCTTCATCAGCTGGTCCCATACAAGGGAAGTCTCTCACCAATAGGCCAGCTAGTGATTCTGGGGACATCTCAAAATCACGCAATTTTAAACCCCCATCTTTTTCCTAAGTGGGGCTCAGGAATGTAGAATGTTCCAGATCCCTTCAGCTCTCCGAGAGAAACCTATCAGGAGCCAGTACCTGGGGCAACACACAGTAATATTTTGGCATTGCATGTATGATCAAGTCTTTTCTTTCCCACTGCTGGAAGATGCTGGCAGCTGTTTTGTTTCGTTTTGTTCCCCCTTCCTCCATCCACACAACCTACTTTTCACTAAGCCAGAGAGTGGGGGCCTATGGCACATTCTGGCTTACTTACTGAAATGTAAATCTGCTTTTAGTGGCTCTCAGGTGACTAACACATACCAAGTCACATCAGTGCTCTGAGACACGAAGGACAGAGACCAGTGCATCAGAAAAATCAGAATATTGGATTTATCGTTTTTTTCTTCTCTCCCTAGGGAGAAGCTGGGAGCTGAGGTATTCCCACTCTCTTACTTTGAGCTGAGCCTAGAAATGTGGCTATGGAACGTTCCAGCTTGATAGTTCAAACCATAATCATTTTTCTCAGTGACCTTCAGGTGACTAGACTAAAGGTTTTGTCAGCAATCTGACAGAAGTGAGGTAGAAGCCATTTTTTCAGGCAACCCTCAGAATAATTAGAACATTGGATGTTTGGTTCATTCCTTTTCTTTCCTTTACAGTGTGAAACTAGGAGTTTCCTTCTAATTATATGGCATCATGCTAGGGGTAGTGCTTCAGGTGTGAGGGTATCTCAAGTATTCCTACCAGCTTGAAGGTAATTGGTTGTATGCTTTAGAGTTACAGAACTCTCTCCATTAGTTTCTGGATTTCTTATAAAGGGATTTGTTCCATGTATCATTGTTGAATTGATGTGTCTGTTGGGAGAAGAAGGATCTAGGGCTTTCTTTCATTGTCTTGCTGACATTACTTTCCATTCACACATAAGTATCTTAATTGATATAAAAGAAGCATTTGACAAAATTCAACACACTTTCATGATAGATACAGTCAATAAACTAGAAATAGAATTGTATATCTAAACATGATACATGACATTTCTTAAAACCTATTACTATTGTATTCAATAATGAATGACAAAAAACTTTCCTTTTAATTTCACATACAAGAAAACAATGCCTTTTTTCACCACTTCTATTCAACATTGCCTAAGGAGTTCTAGTAAGAACAAATAGGCAAAATAATAGTAATAATGATAATAATAATAATAGAAATTGGATAGAAAGAAGAAAAATAATCTCTATTTCCATTTGAAACAACTTCAAATATAGAAAATCCTAAGAATAAAAAACTATTAAACATTTTCAACATGGTTGCAGAATAAATTTTATCACTCAAGAATCAGTTATATTTCTAGTTATCAGCAATGAACAAACTGAAAATAAATTTTAGGTAATTTCATTAATACTATATTAAATATACATATTATACTTAGGAAAATGTTATCCAAAGAGGTGCAAGCCTTCATAGAAATGTAAAAATAAATTGCTCAAAGAAATTACAAATATAATATGGTTTAGAATAAAATAATTCTCAATTTAGGATTCAAATCAATCTTTATCAAAATTTAAATTATCCTATTTTGTTTTACTTTTTACAGAAACAGAAATGGAAAGCCAGATATAAAATGTATGTGGAATTGAGAGATCCAAGATGGCTGACTAGCAGCAGCTCAGGATTGTAACTCCCAGTGAAAGCGCAGAGAGCAAGTGGACGCCGCACTTTCAGACGAATTTTTGTTGCCCACAGACTGGGAGATTCCCGGCGGAGGTGCCCCACAGGTTGCCAGTGCTATTCTTTTGGCTGGCGCAGCTGTTTTGCCAGCGCCCCGGCACACTGCTTCTCGGTGTGGAGTATACGGGACTGGGTGCCCTTTTAGTCGGGCTCGGCTGGTCCCATCCCCACAAAAAATGCAGCAATTGGAAGCACTGAGGATTGACAGTTTCACAGCAAGCACAGCTGAACCTGGGAAGGCCTAGCTCTGTGGGAAAGGGGCATCGGCCGAAGGAAAACTAAGAAACAGAAAAAACTTCATCACCAACAAGCCGGACGTTCACTTAGAGACCCAATCTGAAAGTCGGCAATTACAAAGACGACAGGTGGATAAATCCACAAAGATGGGAAGAAACCAGCACAAAAAGGCTGAGAACACCCAAAATCAGATGGCTCTCCTCCTACAGGAGATCGCTGCTTCTCATTAGCAAGGGAACAAGGCCTGACAGAGAATGAGTGTGATGAACTGACAGAATCAAGCTTCAGAAGGTGGATAATAAGAAACTTCTGTGAGCTAAAAGAACATATTATAACCCAATGCAAAGAAACTAAGAACCTTGAAAAAAGATTTGATGAAATGCTAATGAGAATGGACAACTTAGAGAGGAATATAAGTGAATTGATGGAGCTGAAAAAAACAACATGAGAACTTCACGAAGCATGCACAAGTTTCAACAGCCAAATTGACCAAGCAGAAGAAAAGGTATCAGAGGTTGAAGATCAACAATGAAATAAAATGAGAAGGCAAGATAAGAGAAAAAACGGTAAAAAGGAATGAACAAAGTCTCCAAGAAATATGGGACTATGGGAAAAGACCTAATCTACGTTTGATAGGTGTACCTGAATGTGACAAAGAGAATGAATCCAAGCTGGAAAATACTCTTCAGGTTATTATCCAGGAAAACTTCCCCAACTTAGCAAGGCAGGCCAATATTCAAGTCCAGAGAACACTACAAAGATATTCCTCAAGAAGAGCAACCCCAAGGCATATAATGGTCAGATTCACCAGGGTTGAAATGAAAGAGAAAATGCTAAGGGTAGCCAGAGAGAAAGGTTGGGTTACCCACAAAGGGAAGCCCATCAGACTCACAGCAGATCTCTCGGCAGAAACCCTACAAGCCAGAAGAGAGTGGGGGCCAACATTCAACATCCTTAAAGAAAAGAACTTTCAACCCAGAATTTCATATCTGCCAAACTAAGCTTCATAAGTGAAGGAAAAATAAATTTTTTTGCGAACAAGCAAGTACTCAGAGATTTCATCACCACCAGGCCTGCTTTACAAGAGCTCCTGAAAGAAGCACTAAACATAGAAAGGAACAACCAGTATCAGCCATTCCAAAAACACACCAAAAGGTAAAGAGCGTCACCATAATGAAAAATCTACATCAACTAACGGGCAAAACAGCCAGCTAGCATTAAATGGCAGTATCAATTTCACATATATCAATATAAATCCTAAATTTAAATGGACTAAATGCCCCAATCAAAAGACACAGACAGGCAAATTGGATAAAAAGCTGAAACCCATCAGTATGCTGTATCTAGACCCATCTAACATGCAAGGATACACAAATACTCAAAACAGAATGATGGAGGAAAATTTACCAACCAAATGGAGAGCAAAACAACAAAAAAACAAAAACAAAAAACAAAAAACAAATCCCCAGAAGCTACAATTTTCGTGTCTGATAAAACAGACTTTAAAGCAACAAAGACCATAAGAAACAAAGAAGGACATTACATAATAGTAAAAGGATCAATGCAACAAGAAGAGCTGATGATCCTAAATATATATGCACCCAATACAGGAGCACCCAGATACATAAACCTTGTTCTTAATGACTTACAAAGAGACTTAGACTCCCACACAATAATAGTGGGAGACTTCAACACTACACTGTCAATATTAGACAGATTGAGATAGAAAATTAACAAGGATATCTAGGACTTGAACTCAGACCTGCAACAAGTAAATTTAACAAATATTTACAGACCTGTCCACCCCAAATCCACAAAACATACATTTTTCTCGGTATCACATTACACCTATTTTAAAAGTGACCACATAATTGGAAGTAAATCACTCCTCAGCAATTGCATAGCATTTCACAGGTTTAAATAAAATACTGGTTGGCTGCTTGTTTGTTATTTTTATCCCTTATTCCTTCCTGTCTCCATTGTTAAGCACAATTATTGACACAAAAAAGGTTTTTAATACCCATTTTTAGACTGCATTCTAGCCTGGGCAATAGAAAAGAATCCCATTCTCTCTCCCTCTTTCTCTTCCTCTTTCTTTCTCTCTTTTATGCTTTTTTTTCTTTCTTTCACTCTATCTTCCTTTTTTCTCTCTCTCGTTCTTCCAAAAAAAAAAAAAAATTGGCACTAGACAAGGATGCCCTCTCTCACCACTCCTAATCAATATGGTATTGGAAGTTCTAACCAGAACAATCAGGCAAGAAAAAGAAATAAAGGGGATTCAATTAGGAAAGGAGGAAGTCAAATTGTCTCTATTTGCAGATGACATGATTGTATATTTAGAAGACTCCATCATCTCAGCCCAAAATCTCCTGAAACTGATAAGCAACTTCAGCAAAGTCTCAGGATACAAAATTAATGTGCAGAAATCACAAGCATTCCTATACACCAATAACAGACTTAAAGAGAGCCAAACCAAGAATGAACTGCCATTCACAATTGCTA